>BCIV01000003.1:114306-409236 GCA_001600055.1 Filobasidium wieringae
GAATTCCAATCCTTTCCAATCCTAGTTTCCAAACAAAAAACCAATCACCATCCTGGAGTGAGCCGTGTCYTGAAGAAGACAAAGTAACTTTTCGACTTCCAGGATGTTTTGCATCAATCCTTGCTGAGGGTGATCCTTGCCTCCTAAGATTGCATGCAGTCTACTGATCCTCTTCAATCTGCCTATAGCTCCCTCTCATCATTCTAGATGAATGAGCTGGCAGTTGYGCTTATGTTTGATGTCCTTGAGTGGYTTTGTAAGCATATCTGCTGCTTGGTCGTTTGTCCTGACATGATGGATGGTGATATGAYCATTGTCAACCATCTCCCTAATATAGTGATATCTGATATCAATATGTTTGGATCTCTTGTGATGTGCAGGGTTGCCTGCCAGTGCCAATGCTCCTTGATTGTCACAGTAAAATTGGGTAGGCAGGTCTTTCTTGATGAAATCTGTTGGATATGCGCTATTGTGCTATGCAACCTCAGCCTAGTGTCACGTGACACCTTCCCTCTTGCGCGTGTCCTCCCTCTCTGTCTCTCTCCATACAAGTCATCTTCACCTTCCGTACTACTTTACTTTAGTTCCCTGTTGTGATTCATACTTATCACTGAATCACAACAGGTATGTTACCTTGTAGTAGTGATGCTCCAAATACTTATCACTGAATCACAACAGGTTATGAGCCCAGGGTGTTGACACCACCCCGTTCAGTGAAAAGGATCAAAGGATACTACGTACAYGGCAAGGAATTCTCTTCCCTCTCCYGTACACTGTACTACTCCTTTCTTCTACCTCTTTCTAGTACAAATAAACATTAGAAACATACACACAACAACACAGGACTCTACTGGAACTACATCCCTCTTCCGTTCCTTCTGTTCTCACGCTTCTCACGTCTACCGTACCTACAACAAGAGACAAGCTCTACGTGGCAGGCGACGTGGACCCAGCTGCTCTGCGCGCGCACCAGCCAGGCAAATCATTTCCCCACTTTCTGGGGAAATGAACTTGCGGCCGAAACTCTTGCGCAACCACTGTGAATTGAACGCAGACCTCTTTACACATCTCAGGAGACTTAAAAAGGCTTGGATACCACTACACCAGTGAAGGTAAACTTGAGGTACCCTGTTTTCGTTCACAATATTATACATTTCCAATCCTTTCGGTCCGGTCAACCTGACCTCCCACTCTCTTCCGTCAACAACAATCATACCTTTGCATCATGTCTGATTCTGAGTCCGACTCAGAACGGCATACACATGCAAAGCTTCCCACTCTCAAGGGAACTTCSAACTATTCACCATGGTCTCGAGCTATCACGGCTCAGCTTATGGGGAAGAACCTACTGTCTGTCCTGCAAGCAACTGCTGCAGCCGTTCCTGCGCCCTTGGTCACTCCTCTTACTGTTCCGCACAGTGCTTTCCCCAGAAGCCTCTCTGGAGGCAGGACCACCACCTCAGCTATCTTGGAACCTGCTCAGTCTGCTACTGCTACTGCTACTGCTACTACTGCTACTGCCGTACCTCTTCTTTCTTCCCGTAAGAATGAAAAGGCCTACTCTTTGACTTATCTCTCGCTCTCGGAAACTGTTCAGAACAACTTGTCACATGCTGCTGCAGACGCCTTCTCTCCTGATGCTCTCTTACTATGGAATGAGCTCAAGAAGGCTTACGGTGCATCTTCTCTGCAAGAACTTGGAAATCGAATGGAGATCATCTGGGGAACCCGTATCCCTGAGAATGAAGACCCTGTCAAGGGAATGGCTAGAATGCGCTCTGCATACTCTGAAGTCATCTCCACCGGGAAGACTCCATTTGATGATCAACTGTTCACCATTGCCATGCTCCGTGCTCTTCCTCCGTCTTACTCTCCTACTGTCCAGTCTCTGTACCAGCAACCTGGCATCACCTTGGAAGATGTGTTTGGTTCTGTCAAGACTGAATGGTCCCGCCGTACTGCTGGCAAGGATGCCACTGGTTCTGCCTTGTTTGGATCTGCCGGATCTAACAACGGCAATAAGAACCAGAACCGGAACAATGGTCAACGTCAAGGACAAGGAAAGAAGCAACAAGGTCAAGGTCAAGGCAATCAGGACGGCAAGTGGTGCCATATCCACCAGTCCAACTTGCATGATCTCAAGGAGTGCCGCACTGCCATTGAGATGTTTGGCTCCAAAGCCAACACCGCTTCTGCCCCTGCTGCTGCTGCCAACTCTGTTACACCTGTCTCGTCTTCCGTGTCTTCTGCCACTGGTCAGGCTGCTTTTGCATCTGCCCTGATTGTCAAGACTGCCAGTCCCTSTCGGGACTCCTAYCACATTGACTSGGGTGCATCRGAACATATGGATCACACCGCTCACAGGTTCTTGACCAAGTTTGCAGACCGCAGACCTGTCACTGTGGGAGGTGGCCGTGTCCTCTGGTCCACTCATGTCAGCAAGGTCAAGATCTCTGACAGCATTGTCCTGAACAACGTGCTCCTCATCCCTGATCTGGGATGCAACCTCATTTCTGTCCCCCGGCTGCTCCAGTCAGGGTATTCTGTCAACTTCAGCAAGTCTGCTTGCATACTCGGTCTCACAGCCGGCAACAGTTCTACCTCCGCCATGGCTACAGCTCCCTACACCAATGGACTGTACACTCTCGAGGCAAGCTACCATCCTCCTGCCTCTGGCTCAGCCTATGCAGCCCGCTCAGTTGCTGACCAACTCACCTACTGGCATCACAGATTGGGTCACCTCAATTTCCATGAAGTAGTGAGGATGGGCAACAAGGGTCTGCTGGGCAAGGAGTGGAAGGATGTATCTAGTTCTGCCTTGGCTTATGCACAATGTGAAGATTGCATCATGGGCAAGGGTCACCGTCTGCCTTCCCTTATTGTCGCGGAAAGGACCATCATGCCAAATGAACTGGTTCATGCTGACATCTGAGGTCCTGCCCGTACAGCTTCTCATGGTGGCAGTAAGTACTTCTTGACCTGCTGGGATGACCATACCGAGCACGTCAGAACCTACTGCACGAAAGCCAAGTCGGAAGCCTTGCAAAAGTTCAATGAGTACATTGCACTGGTCCAGAACCATTGCAAGACCACCATCAAGTGGATCCTTATAGACAATGGAGCCGAGTTTACCTCTCAAGCATTCCAGAAACTGCTTGCAGAGAACGGCATACTGGCCAACAAGGTCCCTCCTGATGCTCACTCTCAGAACGGCAGAGTTGAGCGAGCTCATCTGACCATCCTGAATGCTGTCCGTACTCTTCTCACCAACACTAGCTTGCCGCTCACTTTCTGGGCAGAAGCTGCTTCCTATTCTGTACATGTGCGCAACAGGGTCCCAGATGCAAGAACAAGACGGATCCCTTACACTGTTTGGTCTGGCCGTGAAGTCAACCATCAGCACATCCGTCCATTTGGCTGTGACATCTATGTCCGTGATCATACTCAGACCAACAAGCTTGAGCCCCGGTTCAAGAAGGGCATCCTGATGGGCTGGGCTGAGGACAGTGAACACACCGTCAAGTTCTATGATCCTGCCAACAAGACCTTCAACTATTCCCGTGATGTCATCTTTGCCCTACCTGATCGAGGGGGGGATACAGAAAAATCATCATCATCTATCACTCCAGTCAAAGAGAATAACACCGAGAACAGCACCAAGGACAAGATCTCTTCACGGAACAGGTATGCTCCGCTAGCAGACTTATCTGATCAAGAAGAAGAAGACCATCTGGATACTCCTCCGCAGACTCCAGTGCTTGCTCCCGTTCCAGATCATCAACAGCAACTGCCTCGTCCTCAGCGGGTGACTCCTCCCGCAAGACGCAGAGAGCCTAGGTACAGGAGATCACCTTCACCTGACCCGCTGGACAACTATTCCGACTCTGACTTGGAAGAGATCCCTCAGCAAGTGGGAGTCTACCGCTGTCAACCTGCTCAAGCAGCAGATGACTCTGACAGCTCTGAGGATCCTCTTGCTATGATGGCCATGGCATTCCTAGCCGACATCACCAATCCCAGGTCATACAGAGAAGCACGTACCTCTGGCCAGTGGGAGCACTGGAAGATAGCTATGGATGACGAGCTGAGTAAGATGGACAAATACCAAGTGTTTGAGATCACTCCCCGTCTGCCTTCCATGCATGTGCTCAAAGCACGCTGGGTCTATACCAGGAAGATAGACGGCATCACTGGCAAGGTTGCAGCATACAAGGCCCGCTGGGTAGCCAAAGGCTATGCACAGATCAAAGGACTTCACTTCAATGACATCCATGCTTCCGTTGTGCACAAGGACTCCATCCGAGTCTTCCTCTCCCTTGTCAACTCACTTGACATGGAATGTGATCAGGTCGACATCAAGGCCGCTTTCCTGAATGGAGAGCTAGAGGAGACCATCTTCATGGAACCACCTGAAGGTAGTGACATTCCTCACGGCAAGGTCATCCGGCTCAGGAAGTCTCTCTATGGTCTACGTCAGTCTCCCCGCTGTTTCAACCAGTCCTTTGACAAGTGGATGAAGTCAGAAGGCTTTACTCCTACTCGAGCAGATCCATGTCTTTACGTTTACAAGCAGGACAAGGTCACCATGCTTGTCTCCGTCCATGTTGATGACCAGCTCATTGCATGCAATGACAGACCAGCTCTCAATGCTTTCAAGAAGCGGCTCAATGCACAGTTTGAGTGTACAGACAATGGACCTGTCAACTACTTCCTTGGTTTCAATGTCATCCGTGACAGACAAGCTAGACGGCTAGACATCTCCCAGGAGCACTATGTGGAAGCTCTTGACATGACTAACTGCAACCCTGTCAGGACACCACTTCCTGTGTCATTCAAGCCAGTCTCTGCTACAGATGAGGAACATGCAGCCGCAAAGGATCTGGACTTTCCTGGACTTGCTGGATCCGTCCTCTACTTGTCCACCATCACCCGGCCAGACATTGCCTTTGCTGCAGGTCTGCTTGCCCGCTACATCAGCAAATGGTCTACAGAGCACTACCAGGCCGCAAAACATCTTCTCAGGTACTTGCGAGGTACTTCTGACCTCTGCCTATCCTATGACTCTGAGTCCGGCAAGCGGATCATCCTTGGCTATGCTGATGCTGACTGGGGTGGGTGCCAAGACACCCGCAGGTCCACCACCGGCTACCTGTTCAAGACCTTTGGAGGTCTCACTTCATGGAGAGCAAGACGGCAGCCTACAGTGTCTCTTTCCACTGCAGAAGCGGAATACATGTCCTCTGCAGATGCAGCCAAACAGGCATCCTGGCTATGTCTTCTACTTGAAGACCTTGGCTTCCCTCAGAGTGACCCGATCACTCTCTACAATGACAACATGGGTGCCATCCTGCTATCACAGAACCCTGTTCACCATGACAGGTCAAAGCATATCTCCTTGCGTCACCACTACTTACGGGAGCAAGTGGGAGACAAGTCAATTGAGCTTGTGCATGTTCCGTCAAAGGAAAACCAAGCAGACATGTTTACCAAGTCACTCCCTGCTGACCAGTTCTTGGACTTGCGGAATGCCATTGGACTGAGGAACCAGCCGCTCATCAAGTGAAGCCTGTATCACCTTGCCACTTCAGCATATCGGTTGAGTGGGAGTGTTGGATATGCGCTATTGCGCTATGCAACCTCAGCCTAGTGTCATGTGACACCCTTCCCTCTTGCGCGTGTCCTCCCTCTCTGTCTCTCTCCGTACAAGTCATCTTCATCCTTCCGTACTACTTTACTTTAGTTTCCCTGTTGTGATTCATACTGATCACTGAAACACAACAGGTATGTTACCTTGTAGTAGTGATGCTCCATATATTTATCACTGAATCACAAAAGTTATGGCAGGTTCTTGCTGTCACAGGTCTAATAGCAAACACTACTTGTAGGTTATCTTGATAATGGAACAAGGGCCGAGTTGATGGTGACTTGGTTGGTTCTTAGCAGTGGACAAGTTATTCGACCGAATTGATGATTTGGTTCAAATCTGTACATTGGTTGAGTCAAATGGATTAGTATTGGTTGATTCAGAAGGTGAAGAATGATGGTTGTATGAGAACAACTTAGGAAGATCCTATCGGAGTAACCTCTTCACAATACGCCTTGAATTGGTAGTTCAGTAGGTGTAGATAGAATGCAATTCTTTTAATATCAGACTTAAATCCCCTATACAATTCAGTTGACTCTGTATAGACGATTCAATCCCTAACTATATATACTAAACGGAAACACAGACGAGACCTTGAACAATGAAAAGAGAAGCAAAGCACCACGAGTTGTCTAAATTGTTTTTACTGGATCCGGTTGAATCCTGTTTTGCTTTTTTTGGACAAGAGAGGAAAGTAAGCTGGATAGAGAAGTAGTAGGTGATGGTACGGTTGGTCCTTGTTGGACTCAACCAAATTGGGGAGAGATCCATTGTTTGTTCGAGTTGAAAGTGACAACTTTATTGTTCTGAGGACATAGGTCTGTTGAGCTTGTTCCCAGTAGGTGTGAAGGATACACACACTATACGCACTACACACATCGGATATACCAACATGCACAGTTGTAACACCAACACAACACAGCTGCACAGCACTACGGATCATCCACGGACTCATCAATCAGTTTTGGACTTGATCAAACCTTCTTGATCTCAAACACGTACTTGATCAAACTTAGTGTTCTCAAACACSTACTTSATCAAACTTAGTGTTCTCAAACACGTACTTCATCAATTCCTTGGCAGGAATAAGATTCACTTTACGGATACTCGTACTACTTTACGAATGCTTGTACTACTTTACAAWTCCTTGTTGATYACCTTTCACTTGTACTCTATTGTCTTGTAGACATATATATAGAAGGCCAGAAGAGGAGGAACAGAGCTGAACACTCTTACCTCCTACTCCTTCAGTCTTCATAGAACATACTTCCTGACTCATACCTTCACCACCAGCTTCAGCACTCACGCTTCAGCACCTTCAACCTTCAACACAACAAGGCTTAGCTACCCTTGTTGCTCACTTCAACTTCATCAACTTCACCAACTCGTTAAGATATCAGTGGGATTCAGGGATAAGATAAGACAACTGCAAGAACCTGGACAAATATTAGCTGTGAGAGCAACTTGGTATTCTTCTGAACACCCGGTCACTCCACAGCAGGTTTCATTGTGACACGGTTGGTTTCACAAGTTGGCCGACTTGACCCGATCCGGTCAATTGTGGATTTGGCTCTGCCACGGCTTATCATCCAAACTGGTTCGATAGGAAAGGGCAATAGTCGATAGTTGATTGACGTTCCACTTGTTCTTTCGGTTGGATGTGGACAGCTTTTGTAACACTAAGCTTCCACTGAACTGTTTCTCCATGTCTCCTCCCTCCTTCAACCTCATCCTATATAACTGTCAACTCAGCACAAGACATGCTGATCTTCCGCTTGGCTGAAAGAGAGTTACCAATTTCACTAACCTATCTCTTGCTTCAACAATATCAATTACTGTGGACTCTTATTTCAAATCCGCAGACGCCGGCCAATAAGTGCACATACTTTTGCGTCCTTAAAGTGATAAGCTTTCATCTCTGCCCTTTCTTTTGCAATCCATTCTGCTGGCTCTTTCAGTAACCCTTCCTTGGTCAGGATTTCAGGTTGATACATCACAAACATGTCCACCTGATATGTCCCAAAGTGTTAGGACTATGTCGTCAACAAGGTCTGGTGGAACTGTTATCAGGGACTTGCAAGCCTAGCACTGGGTCTGTACTAGTTGATTGTATAACGGATGGAGAACTCTACTACAACCACCCTCCTTTGAGAAATGAAGAAGAACTTGAGTGTTGTAGCCCCCGACAGGCAAGTCCTCCATTCCTCAACTGAGTGATAACGGGAGTCTTGATGACGTGTATTGGCTCTTGGGGCACATATGTTCTAGAGTGGCCTATAACACAAAGATCATTGAACAACAGTTTTCTCTCTACCTGTTGTTTCCATGAGACCCAATTCGCTTGTCCCTTCAGCTTTTCCATCTGAGTGACCTTGCAATCGCTCATAGTCATGTTAATGTTCGTTTGTTTTGTTTGAGGGACTTTTTCACGTCGATTCCCTTTTCAACTTGTAATTGTTTGTATTTTGTTGGGTTTTGCAGTGTGAAGTGAGAGTCATTCTATGGTTTATGAACCTGATACTAGTCATAGTGTTCAGCTCAATGCTACCATGTAGAAATCACTTGTCTATCATTAACTGACTAATTACATGATAATATCACTATAGACGGCTATAAGTATTACTAAATAGCTGATATGCTACAAGCATAATGACATGTCATTCTTCACTCTTGGCATCACAAAGTGTTGAGCCGACAACTTGATTGCATTGACTGGTAGGGGTCCCTTTAAAGGAAATCGCTTCAATATACGCACAGTAAAACAGTCGATCACGAACAAGATCATGTTGTGTCCCTTGTCACCCACCAGCATGGAAAGCTAGTCAGCCGCTATGAGGTCAAATGGCACGAACCGAAGTACTCGTCTGAGAGAGAGCCTTTGAAGCTTTGTTCCAGACGGCCGTCTGATTAGACGTTTTGGTTGGGCACGATCTCTATATGTAATCAAGCTAGGGCCCTCGAGGAATAGCAATTGTTCCCCTAGCGGAAAGAGTTGTTCCCGTACAATCTCTATGAATTCAGATATCGCAGCTCGACACCATCATGCCATCTACATTCCTGTCGATAGATAACCCACATTTGTCCTCACTAACAGCGAGCAAACGACTTATTAATGACGACGAACGGAGTTCGTCAAGCTGTAGACGAAGCCGGGCGGAGGTGGTGGAGGCCGAGAACTCTTGCTGTGTCTGGGCGCCTCAAGTGGAAGTTCCTGACTCGAAGATTTTGGGGTCTTGAAGCGGCTTGTTTGGTATCCGAGGTCGTTATGCGTAGCCTTGATGGTATCGATGTCGTGGATCCAAAGTGTTTGGTCGGGATTTTTCGGCCGAGTAAACTTTGCCTGCGATTTCCTTAGCGAGGTAATACTTCTGAGAGGTGTTTTGGTTTGATTCTGGATGCACTCAGCATTGACGCTACCTCTTCTGAAAAGCGAGTCGGGTGCACTGGACAGTCTCATCTTTACCGAAGTGAGAGTACCGCGTGTACTCGCAGCTAAGATCGCAAGAGGGTTTGTACGAGACTCGAGGACATCATGGGCTGGTAGATATTTGGTCAGTCAGCGTGGAAGGACAATTCGAGCATTGCTTGAAACCTACCAGAGCGGGATCTTACCCCATTGCGCTCAGCTTCTGCGGCCGCCTTGCTTATACGCATACGTTTGATTCGAGGACTGTCCACTAGACCTTCCACCACGTCTGGATCCAGTCGCAATGCAGATTTCGACAACATTTTGCTGTGCAAAGGACGACCGTTCGGTGCAGATGGTGTGAACTCGGCGGATGCTTTTCGCTTGTTACTGCGATAGGACACTGGTCCAGACGGCTTTGTATGCATGTCCGAAGTACCTAACTGCTCTCCGAGTTGATATCGAGTGTTATTGCATCTGTTGTGCCGCCAGCCAGAGTGCTTCTGTCCTGAGGCAGACGTGACTCTGGCTTCCTCGCCAAGATTAGTAAAATTGCAGACTTTATATGATTGTGTGCAACGGTTGCTTACGAGGAGCGTCCGTGTGAAAGAACGCTGACAGGGGGGATCGTGGCAAAACTGCCAGGGAATCTATATGATGGCTCCAGCCTCGATCTATCCAGCGCCGGGTCGTCTAATAATTCCTCGTGTTCGGTCTGACTGATGTCAAAGCTGAAATCGATTCCAATGGCCAGTGCTGACGTACTCGGTCTTAGAGGCGGCAGTTTACTAGTGCTAGGTGGACTGGGTGGAAAGGTTCGAGGCATTGCTGCGAGATCATCGAGGGCTGGACTGGCTTGTTTGAATATCGACATCGGCGACGGGGCCTCGACAACTCTGATGGTACGCATTGTCTGCAAAGGTCTGGACAGGCGTTGCCCACGTGGCGTCAAAAGCTTGGCGGGGTTCAGAGCGCCACGGCCCAGGATGTGTTCATTATCGACGTTCTGGGTCGATATAGGTCGTCCCGAATACACCTTTGTTCCAATTGGCGGTCGTAGATCTTTGTCATCCTGTTTGTTATTTGTTCCGAGGTTGCTGGCCATCTTCCTCAAGGATCTATACGACTTGCGAGCAAGTTGGAAGGGTTTGCGAAGTGCAGGTACAGCTACACAGTTGAAGATTGTGAAAAGCAAGACTTTAACGAATCCGAACCGCGACTTACACAATTCAGTGACCGTATGAGCGCTGCTTCTTGAGGGATGCAAAGGCGTTTTGTTTGTAGCCGCATCAACGGACTGCCATGATCCCTCGACCGCGCTAGCTCTAACCGTGAAGGCTCCGGGGATTGCCAAACCTGAAGAACCAGGAGCACATGATACAGAGCTATGTTCGCGATTTTCTGAATCGCAGGTTGTTGTTCTGCCATGACTGAATAGGTTTGATCCTTCGAAGATCTTGTTCCAGGATACGAGACCATCATGAGCGCTCTGAGAGTGAATGACCGGTCAGACTGTCAAAGTAAGGTCTCACTGGTGAATCATCTCCTAGATCAACACTCTCAGTCACTATCTCGAGGCCGTTACCATCTGATAGAAGTAATATAAGATTTTCAAGCGAATACCCACGACTACGGCCTCGCAGATACTGGGAGACTACTTACAATCAAGCAAGCGGCGAAGTAAATCACCGCGCTGTCACATATACAGCTTCTTATCAGTCGATGGTACCTTGCCCGAATTCCGAACTCCCGATGGATTTGCTGGAGACATACCTTCCCATCGGAAGAAAGCTCGCGTTCTTTGCACAGCGATTGCAGCTGAGTCCGTTCGAGGGCGAACAGGGCTGCTTGACTGATAATCGTAAAGCTGAGATCGTCCAGCGCTTCTCGTAAACTTCTGGCAACTCACTTGCGCAAGATATCATGGAACATGCCCGATTGATTGCTCGAATCTCGTTCGATAGTAAGAAGAGGAACAAGCGAAATCTGTGGTAACGAGTTAGGAGTTACTACTGTTGTTAGAGTCAAGGCGACGACAGTGTAAGCAACCGGATTTGAGTTCTTGATGAGCTATCGGACGTCGTTTTGATGCGATATTGTAAATGTCTGTCTAAGTACTACTACTGCTGATGCTTGAGGATCTGCGCTTGCGAACAAAGTAAACAGATCGCGGACCGATTACTTTTTGGCTATACACGCGTTTCGCGCTATTACTGCCATATATTACATATAGTCTTGCATTGGAACGTAACAGGCTGTCAAGCTGATAATTGATACAGAGTATAACAACAACCTCGTAGTATTACAGCATGGGAGTGAGGATTCTCTATGATACACGAGCCAGCTCGCTCTGCGTCAATCCCAGGTCAAATGACATGCGTAGACTCTTCTTCGGAATTATCAATTTTTGTCTATGAGGTTGGCATCTCGCTTTCGGTCCGTCCAGCCCGACTGGCAAGCCGTGTTGTCGCCCTCCCGAGTGTGGCGATAGCAGTGACCGGCTATGAGACGAGGTCAAAGGGCGAAGAGGAGCGGAGCGGGGAAATTGCGGTTTTGGTTTGGGTACGAACAAGGAGGCTTCATTAGAATGATGATCTAGTCGATTGGTGTTGAGCTCTTTCGCAGCGGGTGTAGGGATGCTACGATCGTTGTGTCTGTCACCGGAGCGTGAAACATATTGTCGTCCATCGTTGCCGGTGTCACTTGCTTTCGTGATATCGATACGTTCGGTATCTCGTCCCTTATTTCGTACGATTTGGCTATCTCGTTCGTCCTCCTCTGTGCTCGTCATGACTTTGGGTTCTGAGCTAAACACCGTAGAGCAAAGTGGATCGTGTGATCTTTTTCCACTCGTATCGTCTAAGCAGTCCTCAATTTCGGAGCTCGAGTCGCGCCTCGGAGTCAAGCTGAATCCCGGTCGATCATCATCTGAAGTCAGATCTGCCGAGCTGAACGATTTATTGCGAAGAGGGGACGAGCGCGGAAGTCTCGGGGACGTGGAGGGGACTCGGGAAGGCGATTGGGTCCTATCGGATCCAGCGTTGGAGAAGGTATCGTTGATGTTTTGGCTGATTACCATCCTCATGTCGAAGATGGAGGGATTCCCGTTTGTTGTTGTCCGAGGTCCTTGGCCAGGCAGCTGAATTTCACGAAATCGGTCAGTCTCCGACGGTAATAAGAATTCGAGAAAAGGAAGAGAAGGTGCTCTAACACCTGACTACTCCCTATCCCTCCCCTACGAACACCACGAGGGATAATCAAGATCAAGTACTTACGTATTGTTTCGCGAGCAGTGTCCTTTATTCTAGAATGAAGCACCTTGTTGGTGCAGTTATGTCGCAAGGGTTTGGCGAGTATATCCGGGTATAGGCAGGATTTGGATGAGGAGATAGCGTCTATATTGCTGCGCGTTGGGATGCTTCAAGTGTTATTGAGGGAAGTGCATGTATTGCGTGTACGCTCTGGTACCGCTTTAGCTTTGCAGAAGCTACAGGAGCTTTGAGAGATCCTATAGAGCTATGAGTGACGGTCTTCCCCAACCAACTTGACCGACTTCCCCACAACGCGAGCGATTTCCCCAACAAAGGTAATCAACGGAAGCAAATAGCATCTCGGTCATCGTGGCAGGAAGGATCGAAGCGTGTGGGGTGACGGGATGACGTTGACGGCAACAAAACATATATTCAATATTCTACAGATACGGTCGACCTCAAAGCATCGCAGTCTGTACAGTCCATCGGTTCCTTCTGCGGCAATTTCCTAGTAGCTGAAGCTAGAGGTACACAACTTGAAGCCGGACTCAGTATTCGTTGGAGTCTTGTCCGCCGTATCCGTCGCGACTGTAATGACTTGCCATATTCAGTTACGAACGGTAGTGGATCACAAGTAGTGGTAGTTGACATACCGTTTCTCAGTGACTAAACTGTCGTTAGTACGGTTTCCGTAACTTCCATCCTGACGATCTTCATTGGAAAACCCACCAGACCTATCGTCATTGTCTGCGTCACTGGTTTTAAAGTCGTTGCCCATCTGTTTAGACCTTTGTTCGTTGTCATAGCCTCCTGAGCGCCCGCCGGATCCCAAACCACCGGTTCCTCCCCGACCGTATTCACCGGCACCTCCAGACCCATAGCCGCGATCTTCCTCGTTCTGCCTGCTGTAGTCATCCGGGTCCGAACCGCCGTAAGAGGGTTTCTGGTAATCCTGTTGGCCATACATTCCAGACTGCGCAAGCGCCTTCTTGGCCTGTTCAGCAGCATCACGTTTGGCCTATCAAATACTGATCAGTCGTGGCTCAGGTTTCTAATTTGAATGCTATGCACACCTTGAAAGCATCAAATTGATCCATGCCTCTGTACAATAGATGTTAGCTATGAACGCCAGGCTCGATTGAAGTGTCGGACTCACTTGGTCTCGATCAAATGAGTAGCGGCAGCAGTTGCCAATCCAGCTATAATGGTCTTCGCATCGTCCTGCGGGGGAACAGGAATGAAAGGTTTATGGCTACCCTACATGATTGTGACTTAGTGACATACGTATTCCTGCGGCTTGCCGTCCGCCTCTTGCTTCTGCTGCCACTCGCGCATGGCAACAGCGGCGGCTGCCCCAGCCAAGAGATCGTGAGCTATCAATCGAGGGAGATCGTCGACACTTCAGTGTGCGATCAGAATTGAGAATTGGGTCATCGTTACTGTGAGATTACTGACTCATATCACCGTCATTCTGGTCAACCTTGTTGAGAGCTTCCTGCTCGTATGAGTCATCATGATCGCCGAACATTTGGATCCACTGTAAATAATCCTTGATATTGAGAGGAATTGGGGATACTAAAGAGAACAACAGACGAGTACTAGGAAGGTGTTCATTAGTGGCAAGCTAAACCTGCCCTTGTGCCTCCCTGTTTATATGGACTCCTCGAACACAGACTGGGCTTGGTCACAAGATCGTGAAGCAGATGTCAAAGGACGTGTGACGTCGTTATATGACGACGACTGAATTGCTTCTATGCGTGACGTAGTTTTCGAACATCGTTCGACTGATGATTGTGTTCCATCTTGATGCATGATGAAAGGCGAACAGTCAGGATTTCAATGATCCTGAGATCCTGTGACAAGTCTGAGGGATCGTGGCTGTATACCGTCATATCGAGGCTGATCTCCGAACGAGCGCATCTCACGCGGTCACCTCAGCTGACCTCAACATCTTCAACAAATGATCGATGATGTCAATTAGGCAATTTAGGCAACCAGCAATTATCGTATACAACAGCTAATATAAGACTTGGTTCCAAGTTCGGAATATTGGAAGTAGCGATAACTTTTTCACAGGGAGTTGTCGAATAAGGCAAAAGAGTCCAGCGCGCGAACAATGTATCGCGCAAGGTCAAGCCTATTGTTTTACAGGTTGATGAACAGATGAATGTATGAGTACACTATAAAGGCGGCTACGTTTACCGCTTGGAACGGTGCACAGCTAACTACCCGCAAGTAGAATTGATAGTAAGCTTTATGAACAAGCGATTCAATCATTAGAAATGGTAGTGCGAGTTGCACTGCGATTCAAAGAGCCAAATTGATTGCATCAGTCGCCTATATGCTCGCCTCGGCTTATTCGACCATTCTTGATCGGTGACAAGACGACGGTCTCAATGGCCCACGGCCTGGTGCTGTGTGAGTCTGTAAATATTATAGGACAGACTAAAAACCGAGGGTGATCAATTAAGCGAGAACAGTCGCGATATGCGGCACCCCGCTCACCAAAATGTCATGACAACGACTCCGTATGTAGCCAAACTGAAAGCCAACCATTTTGTGATGCTTCGTTCATGCCTAAACAGCGAGAAGTAGAACATTCCAGGAAGGATGAACGAGATCATGGTGGAACCCGTCGAACCGACAAAGCTCAAGACTTTGGAATAGAATGAGAAATGCCCGGAATGGCTGACATAGGGAGCCCATGACTTACCAACTTCCAATTCATCGATGACCATTGCTATAGCGAATCCCAATAGGAGTATACCAGTAGTTAAGCTGACAAATTTGCGCTGTCCCATGGGTTTGCCGACTGGTAACCCGTGATCGTCTTTTCCCATCAATGTATCGGCTTCCTCGTTGTCGTGTTCATCTGCTCCGGTCGAAGTATTTGTCGAGTGCCAATCCTTAGTGAGGGTATGTAAACAAGCTCTACATGGATGTGCTTGTAGAGGATAAGAAAGAGCAACCGAGAGCACGATTCCTAGTCTGCCTATGGCGATGACTACTGATGTCCAAGGGTACCTATTGGCGTTGATAAGCTCAGTAAGCAAGTCGTCAATAGACAAGGTTTCGTCACTTACATAGCGATGACGTTACTTCCCACGCCTTGACCGAATGTAAGATAACCCATGATCCCCAACTATACTTTTACATTTGTCATTTACCGCCACCCCATCACTTGGCCATTGTCTGAACTCACCACCTCGTAGGTCACGGCGGCAGAACCGATAGATGTCGTGATGACCTTGTTCATTCTCGCCTGCGTGTTGAACTTTAACTCATTGAATACCGCAAACAACTATGCGTGATCCGTTGTTATTTCCCTTCCCGTTGTGAGAGATCGACTCAGATTGAGCTCGACTCACGTTCTGAGCGCACGTGTAAGCAAATATCTGGACAGGGAAAACTCCAACTGTTGCGGTAGCGAATCTGCCCCAGACCACTGGACCTCGTTTCTTGCCGGTAGGAACGCTTAAAGCCCACCAACCTATCACTATGACTACGAGGCTTTCAATTCGATTGTATTAGTTAGACATTGTGGTTTACGATCCAGAACACGCTTACTAAACTATGCTAGCCAGAGCGATTTGACTTGTAAATCTCAAGCTGTCCATTCTTCTGAGGAAACTGAGCGGTCCTACAATGACAAAAGATAGGAGCAACCAAAGACGGCCATCAAGCCACATCGAAGTTTCTGGAAGTGTTTCGCTTGGCAGGTGATGCGAGAGGGATAAAATGACTTGTGGCATCAATGTCTGTAAGATAGCGCTTATCAGCCAAACTAAAAGAATTGCATGAGATCTGAAGGCTTACCTTGACTATGATTAGATAGCTTACGCTGACGCCAAAACATTTGATGGCAATGGCAGCGTCGAAGCATCTCGTCGCCCATCCTTTACCAAACGTCAAGAGAGCAATTTCGTTGAAACTGGCCTCAGGCTTTTCCTGACCGCTTGGCGGGGTCAAACAGACGTCTAGGGATTCGTCCAAGCATTCACTCGAAGATGAGCTGACGATGCGTTTAGCCGGTGTACTCGGTCCGGAAGATGTAAATGCAGTCGAGGGTTGGAACCGCGGTCGACCTACTTGACGTGCACACACGGAAAGTAGATACAGTCCAAATGCGGAACAAGCTCCAGCGAAAAGACAAGATAGAAAGGCAGGAGCCAATCCCATAGACGCAAAAACCTTGAGAGCTACCTCGTAAGCAACCAAATGTGACCGTACCTCTGCACTAATACCTACGGAAGGAAACGCCAGTGCCCCTGTGCCAATAATTGTGTTGGCTAGGCTGTGAAACCGTTACGACTAGACATCATGAGCGAAAGCAGTGATCATAGCATCAAAGGTATTGGGACTCACTTGCTAACGCAACTTCCAATCGTCGCTTTCCCCTGTCTTCCGTTTCTCATCCATAATGTTCTATCATCGATCTGATCCTCGAATCCCGAAGGACCGAAGAGGTCATCCTCTTCACCAAATGCTTCGCCGTCGGACTGACATCCTGAGTCGGGTTGATTGTGCGCATGTTGCGAAGGGGTATCAAATACCATGCCGTCGAGGCGTTGGGTTGAGGGAGCAATTTGATGTGGTTTAGCAGGAGTGACTGTACCGTATGATCTCGACTTTTGCGCGCCAGCGCTATTACTACTACTAGGCATGCTGATATGCTGGTATGTCCGTGAAGCGGATCAAAGAAGCGAAAGGTTGAAACCAGGCACAACCTTGGAACGCTATGATTGAGTGATTGCCTAGATGTGTGATTCACGGCCAACCGTGTCAAGCTCAAACACTACTGCCTGTGTGCATGCATGTATTGAGTGTTTTCACGATCGGCACGACGCCCTATCTATTTAATATCACTACTGAAGCTAACTGACATGTGGAAAAACGGCCTTCTCCGAGAGCGCCTCCCTTATGCTCCCTCAGACTGCTGCCTAATCCGTGCTCATCTGACGTGTTTGGACTGTCTGTCTCTCGGACGGGTACCAATCGACTGTCAAAAAGCAGATACGGCAAGGATTACGACCTTAATGGTTGGCTAGACTAGCGAGGTTTCGAGCCTTCGAGAGCCGGGTAGGTTCAATAATCGATCTGGCAATCATCGTCCCTCGTCTCGGAATACAAACTACCACAAAACATCCAACTCTAGCAGGCAGATTATTCTACTTAAGGGGGATGAATCGGGCAGCGGTGGCTCCTAGACCAGCCCTTCCGTGTCCAACAGGCTTGTAGGTGATGGAGAACTCTCCGAGGTAGTGACCGGTCATCTCGGGCTTGACCTCAACGGTGGTGAACGACTTTCCGTTCTACAGAACACATCGTCGTGAGCTAAATGTTTGTTCAACTAACAGGAGACGCAGTAGGCTTACGTAAACACCGCAGACGCTTCCAATCATCTCAGGTACAATGATCATGTCTCGCAAGTGGGTCTTGACAGTGGCAGGCTTCTCGTTAGGGAGAGCCTCCTTCTTGGCCTTCCTGAGCTTCTTGATCAAACCCAAGGGCTTCCTCTTGAGACCCCTCTGAAACCTCCTCCTGGCTCGTGCGTGAACAAGCTGAAAGAATGAGCACGATCAGCAACGAACTTCGGATTGCATTCAGATTGCGATTGTCACGATGACATACGTCGATGAACTCCTCGTTCTTCAAGTCCAAGAGCTTGTCAAGCTCGACACCCCTGTAGGAGTACTTCTTGAAAGTTCGCTTCCTCTTCAACTCGGCGGCCTCCTCGGCGTTAGTGTATCCAGCGTCAGCCTGAATTACAGGTAAAGTGAATCAGTAAAGAAGTTGACAGTAGGATTCGTGAATCCAGGCACAAGAGCACAAGATCTCCCATCGGCAGGACGACTTTTAGAGCTGAAACACCAAGGTTGATCGCGATGGGCCTGTCCGGTACGCAACAAGACGATTCTGCAATCTCTGTGGGCTCGACTTTGACTGGATAATTTGGGAGAGATGGTGGTCGATCGAGGAAGAGGGAAAAACGTGTCCAGGTTTCGTGCTTGATAGGCTTGTCCAATCTCTGATCGTTTCCCTTCTAGTCGGCCCTTATAGCAGCACAATCATCTGCCCTTTCCCATTGCGCCTTCTCCTGCCCTATTTCCAAGGTATCATGCACAAATTCCCTGAACCGATGGGGAGCTGCTTCTTGGATTTGATTGATTGCTTGCTTGTGCCTGATCGACTGAATGCTGTGGAAAGAATTATGCTCACCATCTTGAACGTAGCTTGTCGAGTCGGTGTCTTGACGGATCTGTCACGAGAGCGGCTGAATCAATTACAACACCAATCGTCGGGCGACTTGCTTGACCCCCGGATTCTGACAAGTCCCTCAGAGTGAACGGGAAGGTTCAACGGAGAGATGTGTCACAGGTAGAAGCGCAACTTAACCAGACTGCGCTTGCAAAACCAGTAAGTACTGCTCCGAAACTACGCGCGACTCATCTGTATGAGGATGTACGCGCCGCGGACATTGCGCTTTGCTTTGTCACCGCCCTTACATGTGCGTAGGCCGCTCGGGCAGTTCTCAGAAGGTTGGACTGGCCCTAGGCAGCAATTATTTGTCCATCCGATCTTCCTTTCCTCGTCACCACCCACATTTTAAAAGGTCAGTTCATACTCGCCGTCCTCACTTGATCTCACAGTCAGTCCCGCTGAACTCTCTACCAATCCAATCGTATAGGCGTTGACGTATACCGGCTCTACGGCTTAAATTGGTTTACTAGCCCCTTAACAAGTTTGTGCATTATTTTCAGCCAGATCCTTCAAAGTCTGACATAGATTGTTCTGACCGTTATTAGAATGAAGCACATCGCCGCCTATCTCCTTCTCCAGCTCGGTGGAAAGACCACCCCCACCGCTGCCGACATCACCTCTGTCCTCGAGGCTGCCGGTGCCGAGGTCGACTCTTCTCGAGTTGAGAAGTTGATCAGCGAATTGGAGGGCAAGGACATCAACCAGGTCAGCATATGATCAGATTTGTGACCTCGCTGCACGAAGCTGATACGTTTGTGAACAGCTCATCGCTGAGGGTTCTTCCAAGCTCGCCTCGGTTCCTTCCGGAGGAGCTGCCGCTGCCCCCTCTGCCGGAGGTGCCGCCGCCGCCGCTGGTTCCGCTGAGCCCGCTGCTGAGGAGAAGAAGGAGGAGGCTAAGGAGGGTGAGTGATTTGGTCTTGTTTACAAATGGATCACTGGCTAAAGACTGTTTGGATCACTCTCGTAGAGTCTGACGACGACATGGGATTCGGATTGTTCGATTAAGCGTTGGACCATCCCGTCACTCTGTCTGTTGTTTCAGGCCCTTTCGTCAGAACCCCATCGGCAAAGCACTTGCAAGAATTATACGCTGGATGCTCCATCCTATTCTAATCTTGTAGTTTGCTGAACGATGCGTTTATGATGAGATAGCTTCCCTTTCACGAGATCTGCAACCTAGCCAGTTTTTCATCATCTGTCAGCGTGCGAATCGGATTGTGATTGACATGACTGAGCGCTGTTTGCGACGATCGTACTTCTTCCTCGCCCACTTCGACACCTCAACACATCTGCGCTATCGACTCGGACCGGTGAGATTCTTTGTCCTGACAAGCGGCCCGTAAGATCAACTCCTTCATAGGCACCGAGCCACTAGACTCTGCGGACGCAGTTCTCAAGCGCCAAATCTCGATATAGGCACGCGTAGCGCGTTGAACTCCCTTGCGCCCGGGGCATGTGTGTTTCATCCCTTCATCAGCGATCTTAGTGTCGACCGGATGCACCGGAATGGCCCAGCCGGTGGTCGAGTTGACGACCAACGATTTACTAGTATGTTTGGGATTCAGCCATGGCAACCATCAACCTTTTTGAGCAACCACCCGTGCATCAAAGGACATGGCGCGTCCCAGAATAGATGTCCAGCATTTCAATCAACTGATCAGGGTGGTGTTTTTTTTTTTTCAGGTAAGCCGCTTGTCCCGCTCGACCCGGTGTACCGGAGGAGTAAGGTTCCGGAGTGAATATATAAGACAAGGGTTTCTGAACTTGCTCAACTCAGCTTTAGTAACTACCGACTCCACGCATCATTCTCTTACTCGATCTTTACAACTTGAACCTAAATCGCTATGCTCGCCAATCGCACTCTACTCATTGTGTTCTTTACTCTCCTCGGCCAACTTGCAGCAGCAACGCCGTTGGTCCAACGTGATGCGTGCACCATCACCTCCTATGACGGAGTCGCTGCCGCGATCTCAGCTAAATGCAAGACCATCAGTAGGTCACCGCGGTAGAGATTTCTAGATTTTGCGCTGATGTCGGCTGTTTCTGGATTTTCATTGAAAGACATCAACGCATTGGTAAGTCATGTTATCATCAATTGTTAGCCCACATAGCCTCACCGTGGTATCGATTGTACGACAGACCGTCCCCGGTGGCAAAGCATTCGACATGACCAACCTAGCCTCTGGTACAACTGTCAACCTCAAGGGTGACCTTACCTTTGCTTCAGCATCTTGGGCTGGTCCGATGTTCATTGTGGGAGGCGACAACGTTGTGTTCAATGGAGGTGGCCATACATTGAATGGTAAATGCCTTATCGATTGAATCATCGTCACATTAGATCTGAACAATTATCTGCAACCTTTGTCAGGCAACGGTCAAGCGCTCTGGGATGGTCAGGGAAGTAACGGTGGGAAAACAAAGCCTGTACGTTAATCCGCTTCGACTGAGTCTGGAACTGTGCTCATGAATATGATGGTAGAAATTTGTCAAGATTAAGAATTCAGGTTCGTTCAATAATGTCATCATCAAGAACTCTCCAGTCCAGGCTGTTTCGGTCGGGAATAAGGCGACTCTCGTCATTGACAAAGTCACTATCGACAATTCGGCCGGAGATGCCGGCGGAGGCCACAACACAGGTGGGCTGCCTGTTGGATTGAAGTATTACAATCAAGTTAAGGGTGGGGTTTCGCGCGCATAGATTGCTTCGATGTCTCAGCCACCGACGTGACGATCCAAAACTCACGTTGTTTGAATCAAGACGACTGCCTTGGTGAGTGGGAACCACTCAGCTTACGCTAAGACTCCATGTCTGATCGTGTTCGTTAAAAGCTGTCAATGCCGGTAGCAACATCTCTTTCCTCAACAACTACTGTTCCGGTGGACATGGAATTTCCATTGGGTCCATCCAGACTGGCAAGACCGTCTCCAACGTTCACATCACTGGCAATACTGTAGTCAACTCGGACAATGGGCTTCGAATCAAGACCGTTTCTGGAGCCACTGACGCTAGTGTCAAAAGTTAGTCGCGTAAAGTAGACTCGCACCGAGAATCTCAATTGATCGGAGCGGCATTGTTGCTGTTCACAGCTGTCACGTACTCCGGAAACACTGTTTCAGGAATCCACAAATACGGGGTCGTCATTCAACAGGACTATGAGAATGGGTAAGTCTCTCGGAGCCGAGCACGTTGGAGGGGCTAACTAGATATACCTCCATTTGGATCTGGTAGGAGCCCTACCGGAACGTAAGCCTGCGAATTCTGTCCTGTTATAGATGACCAAATCGATTGAGATGTCCCCTTCTTTAGCCCCACTAATGGAGTTCCTATTGTCGATGTTAAATTCACCGGCACCAATACCGTTTCGGTCGATTCCAAGGCTCAGGAGGTCTACGTCCTATGTGGTATGTGCTTTTGCTTCTGTGTGGGCATCAGTAATACGATGCTAATCGATCTTTGTCGTGTGACCATCACCAGGTTCTGGCTCTTGTCAAGGTACATGGGACTGGAGCGGGCTCGCAGTATCGGGGGGGTCCAAGGGTAGTATCACGGGCAAACCTCCTATTACCGGATTTACCCTTTAAGCTCTGGGATATATTGGATAGTCAATCTTTGTTTTGATCTGTACTATGATTCTCGAGCGACGCGAGCGACAATGCCACATACATTATTACATTCATTTACTTCCGCTAAGTGGGATCCGGTTACGTTCCGCAATTACCGGTAGATGATGGTGAACGAGGGGTCCGATCTCACCCGTCAGTCTATTAGATTCCCGCCAAGGTGAATATGCAGATGGATACATATACCTTCGCATCGCATCGCCTACTCGAGCAGGAGAACGTATTCGTCACCTACCTTGCCTCACATCTGTCCCAATAAGGCTGCATCCCGGTCTCCCCCCAATTACTTCCTTGCCGCACGTCATCTCCGCTAGAGGAGATTGATCATGTTCCCGCGCATCCAACGCTCATCTCTACCATTGTCAATCACTAGCAAGCATCGAGTCAGTGAAAAGCGTCTGTCCTTCTTGATTGACCAGAATTCAACCTATTCTACTTCACAGACATCATTCACCATGCCCATTGCGGTATCAGCAGCAAATCATCAGCAACAGCGTGCCATATCGGCCTCGAGATCTCGAGCTGCTCCTACCAAATCAGACAAACCTCTTTATGCTCAACAGCATTCTTTACCTCATCTTCCTGTCCCAAGCCTGAATTCAACCTTCCACAAATACCTCGAGACGATTCAGCCACACGTCTCGACCCAGTCTTTCGATCATAACAAGACGTTGGTCAACAAGTTCCTAGATTCTCCGCTATCTTCGGTGCTACAGGCTAGATTGGAAGCTCGTGCAAGCGAAAAGGAGAGTTGGTTGAGCGAATGGTGGAACGAGGCAGCGTACATGGGGTATCGAGACTCCATCGTTCCTAATGTCAATTATTACTATCTGCATAAGGAAGGTCTCGCAAAGGGTTCCAACCAGACAAGAAGGGCTGCAGAGATCGTTCGAGGTGTCGGACAGTTCAGAGAGCTCCTCGTTAGGTAAGCCATGACCAAGTGACTTCCAATAATGCCCAAAATCCTGACACTTGTTCCCTATTCTATGTCTACAGTGAACGGCTTGAACCTGAGATGATCAAGGGCAAAGCTTTAGACTCGGGCTCCTATCCTTCCCTCTTCAATGCATCTCGAATTCCTGTCAAGCCTGCCGATACTTTCAAGAAATATGACCCATCTGGGAATGACCACGTTGTCGTCTTGAGGAAGAACAGGTACTACAAGGTCAATGCGAAAGGTCTCAGTGTAGACCAATTGGATCAGGCCATGCAGGACGTTGTGCGTCGGGCCGATAAGGCCGGAGAGGGTCTCGGTGTCGGGTCTCTCACAGCACATGACAGGGATAGTTGGACTGATGTGAGTGACTGGTTTCTTGCAGCGAATATACATGCATCCAGCGGTATTAACCTTTGTCCAACACACAAGGCCCGAGAACATCTGATCTCCCTTTCTCCAAAGAACGCTAAAGCCTTGGAAGCGATTGAATCGTCTATTCTCCTAATTTGTCTGGATGATCGTACTGCTGCTCAAGGACGAGACGCTCGAAGCTGGAGCTTGTACACAGGGGACGGGCAACCAAGTAGGAACCGGTGGTTTGACAAGCACGAATTTGTGGTTGACGCAAATGGCGAGTCCGGCTTCAATGGAGAGCGTAAGTGCTGAGTATATTCCATCTATTTTTTCGAGCGTTGATCATTTCATCATGTTTTGCTTAGATTCAATGCTTGACGGCACCCCCACGCTTCGTATGAACGAGTTTGTCCTGGCAGCGTTGGACAAGGGGAAAATCCCGCTTGATTTGGTGCAAGGGGAAAAACCTGGAGCAGTACAGGTAGAGGAAGTCGAATTCGTTGTAGATGCAACGGTGAAACAACACGTTGAAACTGCCAAGCAGGCGTTTACCGACGTGCTAAAGCAGCACGACCTTAAGGTCCGTATCCTAGGAGCGATTGAAATCCTTTTCGAAGGCTAACGGAATGTCTTAGGTTCTGAACTTTGACCACTATGGAAAGGATCTCATCAAGAAACATAAAGTCTCGCCTGATGCATGGGTACAAATGGTCAAGCAGTTGGCTTATGGAAAGATGATGGGCAAACCAGCCGTTACTTATGAAAGTGCGCAAACCAGAAAGTTTAGACTTGGCCGTACAGAGGTCATCCGAGCTTCCAGCAACCAGAGTAAGGCTTTCGTAGAGGCCATGCTGGACAAGAGTCAAACAGTATGTCAGCCACTCATTCATGGAGTTGAGGCCTTTTCTGATTGGCGTTGGGTTTCAGGATGCCGAGCGAGCAAAGCTCTTCCGGAATGCGGCCGGCCGTCATATCCAATATGCAACATGGGCAGCCGATGGGCAAGGTGTCGACCGTCATATGTTTGGATTGAAGAAGCTCCTTCGCAACGGCGAGGATATGCCAGAGGTCTTCAAGGACGAAGCATTCGCTTACTCTTCTACCTGGACTTTCAGCACTAGCAACCTCACAAGCGAGTATCTAGACAACTGGGGGTACGTATATGTCAATGTTGAAGGTAAATCAAGTTTGAACGTTGACAATCGTGTCTCATATTATAGTTACGGCCAAGTGGTAGCAGAAGGGTTCGGCCTATCGTATTCCATTTCTGATCATTACCTTCGGTGGGCGATCATGACTACAACTGGCAAAGCCGATGAGCTAAAGGAGAGTATCACATGGGCTGCTGACGAATTGCGCCGCATGATGGACAGTGCAGCTCAAAGCAGCGACGAGAAAGCCAAGTTGTAGAGCAAGTTCTGTGAGAGATGTCCAACACTGCATCCGTTTGGTGATGTCCAGCTTGTAGATCTTGTAGCTACGGCGCATACACACAATGACATATAAGACCACCGTCAATTTGGGCTGTATCCCATGAATTTTGTAGGCTCCCCTTTTCACCTTCGACGAGATCGAGGGGTCGTGTCTTTCGGCTTTCTGACTGGTACGGTCATCCACCCTTCAAGAACCGTATCAGACCGCAGAGGTCGACTTTCGTGAGCGATCGAGCTGGCGGGACGTTGCTGAACGCGACTGACGCCACCTCGTCGTCCACGGCGCTTCGATACATCTGCCACCTGAGGCTCCCGTTCAACTAGCGATGCCTCTGGTTTGAACGCGGGTTTTGAGGACAACTTGAGACTGAGAGGCGGCGATTCGTCTGTCCTGTCCGGCGGCAGCGATCGTTCGTCACGAGGCCCAGACACGTGTCTTGGTTTGACACGCTTCGAAGAAGTGTTTGATAGCACACCTGTCAGTCCGAGGGCTTCGCTCTCGTCCTCAACCTTCGGATCGAAGTCAAGCCCATCGTTTTTGAGCGCGATATCTCCTGTGTATCTGAACCCGTCATGCAGTCTCGGAGAAGGCATCAATAGATCGTAGCTGTTAGAAGTAGACACGCTTTTGCTCGGCGTGAGCAAATGATTGTCCAAAGTTGTTGATGAAAACGTGGAACGAGGGGAAGATTCAGGTGGCGGTAAGTCCGAAATAGCCACGTCTTGCTCGACATAGTCGAATAAGATCCTTCCTAACCGTACTTCGTTCCATGCATTTTCTAGTCGGACTGCACAATGCTCGAAATCCACTGATGTCAGACCCAGGCGCTTCTCTGGCAGACATTCTTCGTCCTTCCTCGCTTTAGATAAAGTCCAACATCCCTTGCCGTCCCGCCCAGTCCATTCCAGCTTCTTCAACCGGTATAACTTCCTGGAGAACTTTTTGACATCCTTACCTGTAGGCAGAGAGTCATCAGGCTGACACAGAAATGACGATAGCTCTTCTGGCAGAGACGCCAAAATGCTATCCGAGATCTCCGGTTTTGAAGCAAGCTTGTTTAGCAATGCAGTCTTATTGGTTCTTCCTTTTACTTTTGTGGTATCCAGTTCCCAACAATCTCCCCCGGCAGACGCTGCGGATACCGCAAAGCATACTAGTTTCGCAGTAGATGGCAAACATGCTACCGTAATCTGCGCGATAACATTATCATCAGACGCCCTCTGGATGCAAAGGGACCGTTTGCCACCACTTACTAGACGAGAGAAAGGGAAGTCCACCCGTACGGACAGCTCTTCAATACCCGCCATACCCTTGATGAGCTTGCCTAGACTCTCCTCGTCTATCCGCCACCAATCCAGGTCTAGTCGTTTGATAATCTTGCCTTCGGCGATTATCACTTGGAAGAGCTCATCAGGCATGGACTGAGTATCACAGAGTGGATGTATTTCTGGCAAGACGAATGGTTTTTCTGCGATCGGCGGAATAGGCAGGATCGATAGATGAGCCTGGAGAGGAATTCTGCGGGTGATTTTGAAGGTTTCTAGCTGCTTCATTGGCAATGAGCTTAACGATTGAAGGTGATCCACTGCCCAGCTGCGCAGACAGCGGTCAATCAGATTTCTTGCGGCGTGATTCCTTGGCATTCCCTGCACTTACGAATGATGAGGTCCAATTTCAAGTATCTGTACCTCAAACTCTTTCAAGCTTGATGGATAGGTTTCGATATCCTTCCATAACGTTCTACCTAGTCGACCTGTGTGTAAAGACGATTATCGGGGAGAGTTCGATGCTACAAGCCAGAATGCGCGTTGTACCTTCTACCTCTCGAAACACTAAACTCTTCAAGCCGACGCAATTCTCCACGACCTCTTTGATACCACTAGAGTATAGTTTGGTTCCTTGTGTCCCTATAATCAGTCTACAAAGGACTCCACAGCTTCCAATCGCTGCAATCCCGGTGCAGAGTTCCGAATCGAAGAAGACTGTGTCAACGATTAAAATCGAAAGCGAAGGTAAATTTATCAATCCGGCAAGATGATCCAGATGGTTTGCCAAATTTCTAGTCTACGAGGAATCGTAAAAAGCAGCTGAGCTGAAGCCGAGCGATAGGCGAAGAAGTATCTTGATCTTACCCCGATTTGGCTAAGGTTTTCCACCACTAACTTCCGAAGACCAATACCCAACATCCGATCCTCTATCGCGGAGTTGTCATATTCAGGACGCGAGCTTCCTGCATCTTCCGCTTGCCTAGTAGGACTGTCGTCGCCTTTAATATGAGGAGCCAAGAAGAACGGAGTATATCTTGGCCAAGTTGATGTTGATGTGTCGAGATGAGCCATAGGTGAACATGGAGATCGTAAAGATAGTGTCTGTATGTCTGGGGCACTAATCATTGCCTATTACGCATTGTACGCGGAGGATTTAAATGCTTGCCTTTCAGCCAGAAGACCGAATACAAGACTGACCTGCCATACTTCGTTGCTCATTCCACAATAGCTGGAAAACTCAATGTTCTCGACCTTTTTGCAAGACTGGATCAGTGAAACGATGGATTGCGATTCGTCCAGGCCGAAAGGCGTCGCAGAACCTGCGAGATTTGACGATATTGAAGTTGAAGAGGCAGGCTTTGAATGTTCTTTCAAGGATCGTTTAGTGGCATATACAGCCAGTTCTATCGGAGTGGGTGGTCTGATGACGAGATGCTTGACCGAGCTAAACTCGTGCTCCTCACTGGGATAAGATCTGGTAAGCGGTCGCTAAGTGATTCCCGCGTGATGGACATACCGTTGACCTGAGTCAAAATCCGCCAATCGACGACCACAGTTCTCCCACATGAGTACCCGGGTTGAACAGGGAACTGTATCTTGCTGGTCGCTTAGATAGGCCTCGCCGTAGCAGATGACATCAGTCCGCCCGTCTCGGATTCGCTGAACCAATGTGCGAAAGCGGTTGTTGACAAGCTCTAGAGAAAGGTCCACAGATGGCGCATATCTGATCACTTGGTCCAGGATGACTTTCAGTACATACGATACAGAATCAGTATCTCAATGGTTGTTATGTTCCAGCGGCTGTAAGGGGTCCGTTCACTTACCCGCTAAATGAGAATCAGTGAGCTTCTGCATCTTGGCCGAGGCGCAGGCGTCACGAAGCACGCTGTCTAGAGCCCGATGACACCGGTGGGGTATGGCAGAGTGATCAGAGAATGTTCGATCTCATGCGATCCCTTTCCGGAGATTCAGAGTGGTTCTTGTCATGGAAAGGAGGATGACGATTCTTCGCTATTCAAGTGATTGATGGGTGGACAAGAATATGACCATAAAAATGCTTCCGCTGATTAGCGCACAAGGTAAACAAATGCTCAATCAGCATGTGGTTGGCGATTGAGCGATCGATGCGATATACATCACGGAGCCATCTCTACAGATGATATACACCGCTACTCGGTGTGCCATCATCCGACGCAATGGCTCAAGAAATCGATTTTTCACAGGACGACTCACTCCTAGATTCACCTCCGCGACTCAGTCGTCAACAACGTTTGGCTCAAATTGAACAGCTAAGAGAAGCCCAAGCTGTGCGAATGCATGCAGGCTGGCTGCGGCACAACGATAACGACGACCACTTCCAGCCAAACCTGCGTCCAGATCTATCCTACCTGACTAGAGACCCTGCCAGCAGCGTCCGCAGTCAAACCCGTCCAAACCGATATGAGGAGCAGTTCGAAGATCAACAGGAGGAGCCATTTGATGAACAGGATGACGTGCAGGCTGAAGAGCTGGAACGTATACAAGGGGACGAAGAGGACGACGAGGATGAAGAGGACCAGGATCATTTACTTGATATCAGATCCGAACGCCCGATCGCTCAAGGCACTAATCACGAGCTACCTGATGAATCAGATGACCTCTATCAGATTCCTGAAGAAAGGACGGCTGTAGGTAGCGATGGCGAGCGGGATGAAGACGATATGGACAACTTAGATGATGATGAATTTGAAAGACTAGTCTTGAGGGATATAGGGCTGGCGAGAGAACCCGGCTATCATTTTGGTGCAGATGGAGAGAGGGGCTGGTGCGGCATGAAGGAGGATTACGTCCTTCGCCATGGCCCTGAGGTCATAGGTAACCCCGATGGTGAGTTGTCATCGTTCAGATCTTCGCTCTTCAGCAATACTCATCCCCACCGCTACAGTATCGATACCTTCTGATCAATTCCTCGCGTTCACCCAACACACCTTGAATACCACCGGTCCTCTATTTTCTCAAGGACCTTACCATGCCTCGAATCTCGTCAAGCAAATCAGTCATCGAGCTCCCTGGGCTGCCTTAGAAGATACCACGAGAGGATTCAAGATAGGCGTCTTACCTCTAGGCTTCTCGCCTGATATGCCCACTAGGTAGACCCTATACTTCGTGAGTTTGCTTCGATGGCTATGATAGATTGGGGTCAAGAAGCTGATCATTGGAGTAGGGATTTCTGACGAAAGAACGATTGGCTACGCCCCACCTCACGACCTTGTGATTCTGTTTCGATAGTCGCATATTCACGACCAGATTCAATCCATGTATATGTATAGTTGTACGCCCAATTAGAGATTAGAGATGAGAAAGAGAAATATCAAGCAAGTATGCCGTAAAATGAGAAGACATCTTCGTTGGTCGTAATAAAAAGTCATATTCACAGCGATGCTGTCTCGGAGATCTACTCCTTGGAACCGTAAACGTCGGACCTCTTGACACCACCGGCACCCTTCTGTACGCTGTCAAGGGTGAAACATAAAAACGCTGGTCAGAACTCGCTTCTGCAATACAGCTTCCAATCACCAGACTCACTTGGCGTTAGCCCATGCCTTGAGACGGATGGCAGAGACGGAGATGAATCCGGTAGTCTCGCTAGGCTCGAACCCACCCATCTCGTCCATGCTGGAGAACTTCTCGTCGTACAATCCCTCGTCGGAGGTCCTTCCCTCGACAACACAGTTGCCCTTGTAGAGCTTGAGCTTGACGGTTCCGTTGACGGTCCTCTGACTGGCAGGGATAGCAGCGGTAACGAATTCGCGCTCGGGGGAGAAGAAGTATCCGTTGTAGAGGATTCGAGAAAGCTCGATCGTAATGAATTGATCCCTCAAAGCACGGACGTTTCGGTCCAAAGTCATTCCCTCGAGATCCATGTGAGCTACACGCAAGATGGTAGCAGCGGGAGACTCGTAACAACCACGAGACTTGACTCCAATGAATCGGTTCTCGACAATGTCGACTCGGCCAACACCGTGCTTCCTGGCAAGAGTGTTCAAAGCCAAGAAGATATCGACAGCATCGGTGTGGACAGCACCGGTTCCGGGAACGGTGACCTTTACGGGAAGACCTCGAGAAAATTCGATCTGGATTTGCTCGGGCTCATTGGGAGCGTGTTCAGGAGAAGTGGTCAACTTCCACATATCAGCGGGAGGGGTGGTGTTGGGGTCCTCCAAGATACCGGCCTCGTAGGAAATGTGGAACAAGTTCTCGTCAGTGGACCATGGCTTGGCAGCGGTCTGAACGACGGGGACACCGTGCTGAGCGGCGTAGTCGAGAAGAGCGGATCGACCGGGGAACCGGTCGTAAAATTCTGCGGCAGGAAAATGGCCATGTCAACATGTTGGAATTAGCAATCTGTCAACAGAGACGCAACGCACCAGGGTTCCTCCAGGGAGCGATGACCTTGATAGTAGGTTTCAAACCGTAGAAAGCCAACTCGAATCGGACCTGGTCGTTCCCCTTTCCGGTACAACCGTGGGAAACGTAGCTTTGACAGAGAAAGGTGTTTATAAGCGACCAGAGCGATGACAAAACTGGACCTTTGCATGCGGACTCACTCGCAAGCCTCCCTCTCGGCGACCTCGATCATTCCTCGGGCGATGACGGGTCGAGCGAGCGAAGTTCCGAGGAGATAGACACCCTCGTAGATAGCGTTACACTGAACGGCAGCTATCGGGATTCAAGATAAGCTTCTCATTTCGCGCAATGCAGGATAAAGCGACACTTACGGTAGATCAACTCCTCGACGAACTCCCTCTTGAGGTCCTCCAAGAAGAATTTCTTGGCACCGATTTTCAAAGCCTTTTCTCGGGCAGCCTCAAAGTCCTCCTCCTGACCGACATCGGCCATGAAAGCGTAAACCTCGTACCCCTGCTCGATGAGCCATACGAGAATACAGGAGGTGTCTATACCACGGAAACTCCTTAGCACGGTTCACAGAAAGCTCGCTCAACGGATACGTGGGACACTCACCAAGACCTCCCGAGTAAGCGAGAAGGACACGACCTTTCTTGTCTCCAGTAGCAACAGTGGACATGATTGATTTGGGTAGATTGTGTGTGTTTTTGTGGTATGGGTTGTGAATGTGGTTGGTATTCTTACTGCGGTGTAAGAAAGAGTGTGCGTTGGTCTATGTGCTATGAGAAAACAAGCAAGTCCAAGTGATGGAATGTCTTTGATGTTGAATAAAAAGTCGGCTGGGAGCTGCAGCTGGACCGTGACTAGTCAGTGACTCGTTCGGTCTATCAGCGAATTTGGATCCGCACACGCCCGAAAAACCGTTAGCGAGAGCCAATGATAAAGAGTCACGGCGTACAAGCGAGAAGATAAGGATATATCCTCAGGCTATAGCCAGTCAAGCGCTTCACGGACATCGACACGAAATATCGAAACATGTCAATGTCCATTCGGGGTGAACTGTGGGTTACCCCTTTTCGATCTCATGCATTTTCGTAACAAGGCTAGCAAGCTAGCAAGCAGACCGGTCCGATCCCCGACCCTAGCCTGACTGTAGACGGTGTCAGGTCCAACCGAGCGACTTTGTCCTGTTCTACTGCACAGTCACGGCACAGCGTTAGAGCGAACGATTTCTTTCCATTTCAAACTCTGCATGACTGAGCGTGGAAGCAGCGCTGAAACACGACACAAACGGCCGGAACTGATGCTTTCCCTGTGCGTGAGATCGTGTGTGTGATCTATGCACGGGGAGTGGCAGGAGTGGCAGGAGTGGGTCATATCAAGTAGCATGTAGGCAAGTAGTGTGATGAAATGCCAGTTGACTTTTGTTTGTTCGATCGACGTCGTCAATCGTGCTTGTCACGCCAACTCATAGTCTACTAATCTCGGGGTCAGGGCCTCACGATGATGATATGAATGCTTGTGAGACGTTTCATGAATTTCATGTAAGATGTAAGACCTCTTCAAGCTTTGCATACTTCACGAGCTTGAGATGTGCCTAAATGCATAGGGTATAGAGGTTGGCCGGTGATTGTTCGGCATTTGAGTGCCAAACAAACGAGCGAGTCTCGATCTCGATTCGCAGAGGCTCTTTCGCTTTTGTCTGGTCAGACGTGTTTTTATCAAGGTCAAGGTGGGTACTCAAGTGCATGTGGGTACAGGTGGGTTTCCTACAGCTCTGTAAACATGCAAGGTGGGCATGTCACCGATCAGCTGTCGTGTCATGTGTCACGCTGAGTTATGAGAAACCGGACCGAGTGATTAGAGAATTAGAGACATCACACCGCTCGCGTCTTCGCTTCTGTTACTTCTATCCAGTCAGTCACCTGTCTTTGCTGCACGTCGTATCTCGGCACAGTCTCTTGTGTGTCATCCGAATTACCGATGTTTCATCCAGTCGAACAAAGCTTCTCCGCTGCACGCCTGCTCGTGTGGGAGAGGGAGTGATAGGTTCGGTGTGCGCGGCGGGCTCTAGGAGGAACAGAGGATCTCTGGCGTTAGCGCGACGACCGAGACTGAGTTGTTTCTAGCCTTGTTGGCAGGTTCGGGTTTGTCTTGTGACCGTGATAGCGTGGTCAGTAGCATCGTTCCTCCTGGCGGATGAGCTAGGGGTACTTTGTGAGCTAGCCAGCCTCAGCGTGGTTCCACCGTCACCAGCAGCATCCACCCAGCAGCATTCTCTACCACAGCAGTTCACAGTTACGACCGACTGGATGCAAAGCAGGAACGAAGACAGATCTTGTCCCTTCGGCCGTCGACGGCGATTGTACAGCTAGAAGAACAGCGAGATAGAGAGAGAGAGAGATCAGAGATCTACAACAGCACAACACCTAGATTCCTGAGCCTCCACTGTCACTTTGCCATCGATCACGACGCACTACATCTTTCCTTCCCCACGATCAATACGTCAATACCGACCTACGCCACATATATATTGACCGACCCTTGCTTCCTTGTCCTATCCACCTCATCGATCATCACACAAGCGTCTACCAAGATGGAAGCCCTCTCTCTCGGTCAAGACTCAGCCATCCCTGAATCCAAAAGGGAATCCGGCCCAGACCCAGATCAGTCGGAACATGAACATTCCTACAAAAACCTAGGATGTCAGATGCAAGCACAACAACATCAGGTTCTTGGTGAACATGACCGTACTCCTCCTTCACCTATCAAACCTTCCCTTCACACTTACAGGTCTGGGGAGAGTGGGAGACGGCTCTCTGGGTCGTCTGACCATTACTGCGAATCGAGAGGGAACAAGAGGCGGAAAGGGTCGGATTGTCTATCCTCTAACGACACATACGCTGAACACGATGTCCACACGATGACCGCTTCTCCACGGTCGAAGGGGGCGAGATTATCTGTTACTGAAGGAATGGCCATGTCGCCTCTGAAGGCTGAAGAAACCCTACATTATTCTCAAGAAGAAGAGACTATCACTTCTCGACCGGTCTTCGCGTGCCCGTTCATCAACAACAACACCATGTTCCTTCCTGCTCCTAATCATACCTCATTGGTAAGGGAAGATAGAACGGATAGCTTGTCCTCGATCTCTTCCGAGATGGGGATTTCAGGTTCAGGTTCTGGATCAGGCAGAAGGGATACGAACCCGAGCATTCTCTCCACTTTCTCCACCCCACCTCTCTCGCATCGAAACACCCTGCATCACTCTTCATTCTCCTCCTCCTCTTCCAGCACCAATACCCTCAACCCCTCTTCCTCATCCACAACGGATATCAGTGGACTTTATCACATTAAACCTTTCCCCCAGAACTTGCCGACGGATATCATCCATCTCATCCTGGACCATGTCTTGGGGAATCAGAAGTTTGGGCAGAATGGAAGGTGGAAAGATCGGAAGGGGCAGGAGGAGGATAAAAGGCAGATGGTCAAGGCCATGAAGGTTAGTCGCAGTCTTCACCAACTTTGGACTTCTCCTGTGTCTACGTATCGACGTTCTTCCGTCGCTTCACCCATGAACAGCGCTCAGCGGCAATCCACCTAAAATTCTCCCTCATTCATCGTTCTTGGACCCCGCACGTTCTCAAACGTCTATGGCGTACTCCTCATCTGACCAGCAAGAAATCCATAGAACATTTCTTTTGGTGCATCAACAACCCCTTGAAACTTTGGGGAACGGAGGAGATGATGGATGGGTCGATCGGGGGAGTTATTGGGGATCGAAAGAGGTTGGTCAAAGTTATCAAGTATTGTGTTGGTGGAGGGGTGAGTCAAAAAACCTCCAGACGATGGAATGTACTCGAAGGTTGCTGACGGGGTTGATCGGGAACAGCGTCAGTCCGCTTCAGATTACTTGAAATACTCGGGAGCCTGGTTTTCGTCAACTGCGGATGCTATCGTGAGTCCTTGACTTCTGCTCCAGATCGGCGGCTACATTCAGATTGATTGACCTTTCTTCGTCCGTCCTCACAGGTCATACAGCTCTCCAATGCTAGAGGTTGGGAATGCGAGGGATGGTGCTCAAAGGGATGCGAGGAGATTAGAGTAGCAGAAACTTTGTAAGCTCATTCTTTAGCCCGAACGGGAGATTCCGACTCAAGCTTGAGCTGACCGACTGATTTGGCCTGCTCGGAGAAACAGTAATCAGCCGTTGGAAACCAGAGTGGTGTTGAATCACCTCAGTATCCTCCGAAGCCCCTTACCAGCAGATGTCTTCGTCTTGACGCTCACAGCCACCAAACATATGCAAGCTCTGGAATTGCTGGATGTACAGAAGGAATTCGTCTCCGGCGAAAATCTTGCTCTCATCAAGAAAGGTCTGGCCCATGCTGAGGGGATACAGGCTTTTGCGATGAAGGTAGACGGAGTGGTCGAGCAGGAGGGATCTATGAGCGACGTCCTGGAGGTGAGTTGTTCGTTACGAGTTGAACGAGATGCTGTACTTATAACGAATTTCCCTTCTAGCTCATGCCTGCTCTCAAACATCTGTCCCTGCAAGCGGACCTGCTCTCTCTGACATTCTTCGAAGGGGAACGGCCCGAAAAGCTCCAGTCGGTGCTGTTTGGCTTGGCGTCGCGACCTGTTGTCTTGTTCGAGGGCAAGGCGGCATTAGACAAACTATGGGAAGAAGGAAGAGCAGAGAATATCTACTTGGCAGCTCGTAAGGTCTTTTCGACCGAGACCTCTGTCTTCGGAACTCTGACGCATTCGATGAACGTCCATTCGCCCCTTATGCACATCAACCCGTCCTCAGGATCGTTCGTCCAACAATCCTCCACGAGCTCCATGCAGATGGCTCGTCCCACAGACATCTCCGGTCGGCAGTTGACCGGAACGACAAGCAGCAATATCCCCCAACTTGGACTTGAATCTTGGCTCGTACGCGAGTTCTCCCGCCCTAACAGCGGCTTGTCTCAGGTAGCCATACAAGGATCGGCCGCATTAGACTTGTACGCGCAACACATTGACGAGTTCCCGATCCCTTACTAGAACACAGGTCGTATCGGACTTTCTTGTACACGTCGATATAGACCCTTATACCCATTTGCATACCGTATCTGTGGTGGCAATCGATCAATTGCACTAACCCTGACGGCCACTGCAGTTGGCAAGCATGCAACCACAAGCAAGCCTTGTTTTGATCATGCAGTCACACGAACCGGAATTTGGCTAATGACATGTTGAGGCATAGCTTCCACCGCCAATTCGGTTTCAAGATTCGTTCACATACAACTTGCGAGAAAGTAGCTACTCCCAAACCTTTGTGGATGGACCGATCTGTAGAATCGCCATTCGAGCTTGCTCTTCCCACGACTCCCCTCGACTCGAAGGGGCATGCATCGTTCTTGTCTTTGGGCTCTCGGCTGAGACTGAGCTCAAGGCGACCGGCATTTTATATGGCGTATGATCGATGAGCGTCGAATGTTCCGCTGACAAACGATCTACGAACTCTTCCGGCTGTCCATCCGCGTTATGAAATCAGCAAGAGTCGCTCAAGCTCGATATCGATGCTCACCGCATCCTCTCGCCATTCGAAGCATAGCATCAATAGATAGATAATAGCTCGTTGGAAAGCGGGGAGATCTTGGACGTGCTGGGCGCCGGTCATCGGCTCTATACTGTTTAAAGCACTAGAACAACAGAATCAGGCTTGAGCATCCAAATTAACTCGCGCTGCGACTAGGTGGTCGTACTCATAATAGCGGTAGGCCCTCCACATTCCTTCTTCTGGTTCGAATTCACATTCCTGCAACGATTTTTGCTTTTCTTCTTCGTCAAATTCTTGCGCTTGAAACATTATTTCCTGGAAATGCTGACAGCTTATACCCGCCAGTTGCAACGCGCGATCAACGTCGCGATGGAACATCACAAGTTCGGTTGTGATTTGTAATTTCTTGGACACCATCCCAAGAACTCTTGGGAAGACGCTGTATTGAGTGCTGGATACGGGTAGTGCTGAAGATGGACGAGGCGGTATATCGACGGTCCCCTCTGGTTCAGGATCAATCATTCGGCCCTTTCCTTTCGCTGGTAACGAGCTTGGTGTAAGGGGTGGCGTCACGAGCGACTATCAAGCCAATATCAGTACTTTAGGTGTTTCCATTCGAGTCCATACATACCTGTTCTGGTAGAGTGTCGCAGCTTGAGCTGGGAGAGCCTTGTGGCTCTGAGCCAAAGTCGGGCGTCTCGCACGCGCGGGTTTCCCAAGAATCTGTTGATGCTGAAGTAACGGTCCTTCCGTTATGCGCTGGGCAGTAACCAAGAGGTATCGCGCAGTGTACCTGATAGCTTCCATGCAATGCAAGGAGTGTAGTCTGCTCTGACTAAGCACCTGTTTCAGCTTACTGATGCCGAGGTGTAAGATCGTTGGAATTTACCTCGCCCGGCATTCTTCCCGTAGCCATTTGGATCATTCCCAGCAGTAACGCCTGTAACGTATTAGTCTCGGCCAATTTCCGTCTGAACGTCACTTTATACCATCTAAAAATTTCGATTGGATTTGGTAATTTAACCCTCCCATGTGTACCCTCGCCGAACTCACGAGTAAATTTCATGATCAGTATAGTGAGTCTGTCGAAGCGGACCCTCTTGAGCTTCCATCATGATACTAAGGATAGCCGAATTGAAATCGACGCCGGCAGCATTTATAACCCTCTGTAAGGCCGAGTGATGGATGATTCTCTCTGGTATAGGCTCCTTTAACTTATTGGCCAGGAGGTGAACGATGTGACGAAAATCAATGGTTTTGGTAACAGGAGAGGTTGAGGGGAGCTCGAATCCGACCGAATTAATTGATTCCTCGTCGTTGTTCTGCAATGTATCCAAAATTATCAGGCATGCCAAGGAATCTACATATGAACAAGAATGTCTACCTCCGGCACGGGCAGAATAGTATCAACCCGAAGACCGCTTTCACATGTGGTAGGTAGAGCTGAACTGTCATCTTCGGACAGTCCCAATATATTCTGGTAAGTGAATGAATTCAACCTTCAATTCGAGGAATAACAGGTGTCGTGGATAATCGTCGTACCTGGCCATCAATGTGTGCTTTTGTTACATTGTCCTCCCCCGTGAGCAATGACCAAACCGACTTTTCCTCCCCTTGGCGAATCAGGTTCGCAGCTTCTAAAGCCTTAGCGTTGCCATCCGCAATCGTTGCCAGCTCTTCGCTCTCTTCCCCCTCATCCACAAGTCCCTCAAATTCCCATCCCTCCCAGCTCTTAGCAGCAGAGACCGGATCGTAGTTCTGCAGATTATCCCAAGCGTTATCGTCATATTCCTCTTTCGATGCCTCGGTTAATCGGGACGCTGCAGTGCGTTCCTTCCAGCTCCCAAGAGACCGAACGGTAGCGTCGCTGGAACTAGAGCGGGACATGGTCCTGACCCGCTCATGTTCCCTCTCCTGAAACCAACCCCTATTTTGTTCCCCCTTGATAGCTTCTAACCTGTTCTTCGCGGTAGTACTATCTCCTCGTTCAGTATGCTGGATAACCACCTGTCGCTGTGGTAGATCAGACCCGTATCCTACCGGAACCCAAGCAGACCGAATGGATGTCGTGTATCTTTTCGTTAGGGAAGATATGATGCTAGTCAAGGAGGACGTGCGATGTCTGATCTTTTGTTCGGTTTGAATTTGATCGGTAGAAGGAGAGTAGATAGCTGGAAGGGACGTCGAGGGGCCTAGTGGTCGAGTTTTCAAAGCCGAACTGGATCCAGGTCGAGTGTGGGAAGAAGGTACCGTCATTAAGTCGTCTTGTGAATCTGATTTGTCCTGCTCCTCCGATCGTCGCTCTTCCTCTTCCTTGACCTCTTTGCTATCTTCGAACGATAAGACTTCCGGTAGACTCTTCTTCTGGAACCCTAAATCGATATTTCCAGGCGATCCTAACTGGAGGTCAGATAGAATCAAGGGGGATGTTTCTTTTTTCCTCTTCAAACTGCCGAGGTCTTCGTAAGGTGCGGGAGTGGGAGTGCGGTGGGATAAATTCGTCTGCGATCCCTGTATCGATTCAGGTCCAGAAATACGAGGAAGTTCGATGCTTTTGCTACTTTTCTTTTTGGGAACCACATTCTCCTTCTCCTTCTTCTCGACCGCTTCCGCTTTTCCTGTCTTTCTACCGGTAGTAATGCCGACAGGGACTACCCCAAACTCGAGGCCTAGACAAACGCCCGCTTCGACCCTCAACCCTTTCCTTTGCCTATCGCTCTTTTGTGTCGAAAACGGGGTATACTTCCCCATGTAGGAGTCGTACCCAGATCCAGGACGAGGTGGGGAGGCATAAGGACGTTCGGGGGAAGGAGTGGGCGAACGTGATGGAGATGATCGACTACGGGTCAATGTAACACCGAGAGGAGAAGAGGGTGGCGGGGAAAGGTTCTCGTCTGGTGATGACAATGGCGAGTTTGATTCCATTGTCGGTCGAGAGAGGTCTTATTTTGAAATCAGGTGCAGCTGTAGATATAGGATGACGGGGCAGCAGCTGAAGTAAGGTTGTGTAGTTCATGAGAGTACGCCTGACTTACTAGTCACTAGCCTATCTTGAACAACTTCTAAACAATACTCGATGTGCTTGAACACTGTGCTTTGACAGTGTTGTATATGATGTTGTCCGATGACGATTTAACTAGGAGTGATTTGATTGCGCCCGGCTAGCGGGTTACCTTGATCAATTCAGGTGTCGATGCGGGTACCGATGAGTTTAAGAGAGTATGTGTATGGCAGTCGCAGACTATAAGCTGGACAAGGCAGAATCGTTGAGAATGTTAAGAGTTATGCTCAGGCGTTGCAAGATCCTTGCTTGTTGCTTCTTGAGAATCCTCAAGTACGATTTTCGATCGTAAAAGAACGCGTCTCTGATGATCAAACTGATCGCTGAGACCTGAGATCTGAGACACCTGGCCTCGACATCTGAAAAACGGAGTATTTTCCATCGTATTTTGTAGAATCGCTTCAGCTCCCAATCGCTCCTCATCATGACCACCACTGACCCATCCATGCCTTCCTTACCTCTGGCCTCTCTGCGTCTCACACCTGAAACACCTACAGCCGCCATAGATTACGCCTGCAGAATTAGCATCCGATCGGCTGATCCCGCCGCATCACGTAATCTCTGAGCGTTATCGGTGCCGTTCGCCGCAGGAGCTGATCAGTTGACTGATTATGACTGATTAGACCGGATCAAGGGGGTCCTGTAGGTCAACGCTCTGACCACGAGGTAGACTTGAGCTTGCTGTTGGTACTTGGAATATCCTATGCTGAATTGCCAACCGCATTCATCGATCTAACAACCCGGCCTCACAGGGGCGACCACTATTCACAAGTCACACCGGCCTACACAGCCTTTCTCGAGTCATCAAACCGCCCCTCTACTACGAATCAACTCAACTTCCTCCTTTACACCCTCTACATTACCTTTTGAATCCTGACTAGCACCTGAGCACATAAGATTCAAACCACTCGATAATGGGCAAGACCTATCGCATCTACCTAGACGGAAGGAGAGTCTACGGCTGTGAAAAGTGCAAGAACCATTTGACCCTGGTCGAATGTCTGATCAGCAAGGTAAGAAAATTCCTCTCACGCCTTTGTATGGAGGTGGATGAAGTTGGCTGATACGATTCTCGTTTGGTTTCTTGGGGTATGACAGCAATTCACGGGGAAATACGGGAAAGCATTCTTGTTCGACTTGGTGTACGTGTCCAGTAGTCTATCTCCCATGCTCTTCTAATCTAACTTTACCTCTTCCTTTCCCTTCTTGTGTTCTCTATGTTTTGGCTTCTTCCCCTTCCCTCGGTCAATGACACTCACTTGTTCAATCTATACTCCGCGCCGAACAGCGTCAACGTGAAACTGGGCGAACCTCAGGCAAGGACTATGACCACCGGTCTTCACCTTGTCAGAGACGTTTCCTGTGTCAAATGTGATCAGGTCGTGGGGTGGAAATACGTAAGTGGCAGTCTGCATTGTTGGAATTGGGTTCAAACTGAACGAAACTGATCGAGTTTGATGCCTATTTCGAATCCTGTCATTCTGATTTCCATAATCGACCACCACTCGGTTTCATTCGCATCTTCCTCGTCGACATGCGGGATGGACCAGGATAAAGCCTTCGTCCCTGATCAGAAATACAAGGAAGGCAAATTCATCCTGGAGAAGAACCTCTTATGCGACGTCTAGACCCCCTCTTCTCTTAACCTTGATTGACTGAGGTGAGTCCGAGATACAACCGAGCTTTTAAGGGTATGATTGAACTCCTATCAAGTTCTAGGAGGAACGCCAAGGAGAATTACCTCCCGACGGCCCTCTACCTCACTTTTAATCGCCCGGCTTCCCGTTGACCTACCGCAAGTCCCGGGCGCCGATCTGTAGCCCTCCAACCTCTCCGTGTGTCTTTCTAGTGTAATCGTATGTAGTAGCGTACGGTCCTTTTGCTTGTGTTCTTTACGTTCTCTTGGATCTCTTGGTGTCTCGACTGCGCCTTTCTATCGGGTTTGTATCTCCGTTCTGATTTCTTATGCTTGCTCTGGTTGCTGGTGGATTGTGTTTGAATTTGTAACTGATAAGCGATGATGAATAAGCGGATGAGCTATAAGCGATGAATCGTGTCGCATCTCGGAGCTAGCTAGAAAGCTAGAAAGGACTGAGGTGGTACGATGAATGGTGACTGGATGAAACGCGATCCTTTCCGATCCCAGCCTGCTGAAGCTGCTGACGTGCTAAACGTGCTGATCGATCCGACGGGATTATCGAACGCACGGGCCAAGGAAATCACGTTTCAAAGCTCAAGCTCGTGGAATCTGGAATCTGGCTGCCGATGATTCTGTTCCGTAGGAATCAGTTCTGACCGATCGTTGGTATCCGGCAGCCGCGCGTGCGTACTCAACGGCTCGACGAACGCCTTTTCAGGTCCATCAGAAGGAGCGTAGGGAAGGGGGAAGCAGGGAGAGGTGGAGGAGCGGGCTGGTGGACGGGGCAAGCCGGAGGGAACGATACTTGCTGATCGCGCGCTTGGGGAAGGCCGTGTGTTGTTTATTTGTTTTTGCAGCCAGGCGCGAGAAAAAGGTGGTTCGATCTCTCTACGAGAACAAGAAACAGGTCGGCTCGTCCAATTGTCGCCATCGCAATAGATCAGGTCAGGTCAGGAAAGGTAGAAGCTGCAGCAGTGGCTACCGAGTAGTCAGTTCAGAGTGATAGTAGAGTGATCAAATACCTACACACACACAACAACAAGATATCGACATCACACAACACACTCGCTAAAACTTACCAGAGAGCGAAACACGAGACTCGTCAATTACAAATCAAATCATCAAACATCACCTAGCATTCTTCTACCACCTCGAAATCAAAATCATCAACCTCACAATGGCAGGAATCATCTCCCAACCCGCCTCCCTCGCTTCATCCACCTCCAACCCTCTCTCTCTCCTCCCCCTTCCTAGCGTAGTAGCCGACTCTCTGGCTAAATTCGGAATCTTCCAGTTTGCCGGGAATGGCAAGCAAGCTCTCGGTCGATTGTTGTTCGGATTTGGCAAAGAGGGATGGGTCAGTAAACAAGTTCTGGGTACTGTCTTGGTCCTCGTAGCTTCCTTGCTGGTCCTGGAACAAGTAAGTCTCACTGTTCTCTTCCCTTGCTCTCTTCTCTTTCTGACCCGATTAATCTTGCCTTTTGATCGATAGCTGGTATACCGAGCGAAAAAGGCTCATCTCCCAGGAGCCAAATGGACCATCCCCATCATCGGTAAATTCGCCGATTCGATGGATCCCTCTTTGGATGGTTACAAGCGACAATGGGCTAGTGGTGCTTTGAGCGTTACCAGTGTCTTCAACATGTATGTCAAGTGTCCAACGAGCAGAGGAAGATGGCGGGGAGCTGATCTCGTTTTCGCTCCGATCCTCTGTTTGATCTCGATCCTGTAGCTTCATCGTCATTGCCTCATCGAACGAACATTCAAGGAAAATCCTGAATTCCCCTACTCATGCTGAACCTTGTTTGACCTCTTCTGCTAAACCTATCCTTTTGAAGGAGAACTGGTTAGTCCTGTCTTCGCAGAAACGTCTTTGCGGAGCGACGCGCTGATCCGATCCGATCTGCTCTACTTTTGCTCGCGCTTACAGGGTCTTCTTGCACGGAAAGGTCCACGCAGATTACCGAAAGGCCCTCAACGTCCTCTTCACCAAGAAAGCCCTATCCATCTACCTCCCCATTCAAGAAAAGATTTACCGTAAATACTTCAAATCCTGGTTGGCCGATCCAGCACCTGCCGCCAAGCCTTACATGATGCAGATGAGAGACCTTAACATGGAGACGTCTTTGAGGGTTTTCGTCGGGGACCACGTTTCTGAAAACGCCGCTCAGGAGATCTCGGACAAGTACTGGTTGATCACCCTAGCTTTGCAATTGGTCAACTTCCCCTTGGCTATCCCAGGAACCAATGTCTACAACGCCATTCAGGCGAGGAAGATCGCTATGAAGCACCTCACTGCTGCCGCTGCCTCCTCCAAGGTCTCCATGGCGAGGGGTGACGAACCCTCTTGTCTCCTCGACGCGTGGATCAGTGAGATGATCTCCGCTCGTCAGGGTGCCGGGGAGGACGAGCAGCGTAAAGTCTTGAGCAGGGAATACACCGATCACGAGATCGCCATGGTCGTCCTCTCCTTCTTGTTCGCTTCCCAGGATGCTATGACTTCTGCCATCGTTTACCTTTTCCAGCACATGGCTGATCACCCGGAGATTTTGGAGAAGGTCAGGGAGGAGCAGTACAGGATCCGAGGGGGAGATGTGGATGCGCCTACTACGTTGGAGATGGTCGATGATATGGTTTACACCAGGGCTTGTGTGAAGGAGTCTTTGCGTTTGGTTCCTCCTGTTATCATGGTCAGTTTGCCGTCCTGTTCCTCTTTAGCCGAGCGATTCTTGCTGAACATGAACGATTGCGTGTCCGATAGGTCCCTTACAAAGCCAAGAAACCTTTCAAAATCTCCGAGGACTACACTGTCCCCACCGGAACCATGGTCATTCCCTCCTTCTGGGACTCTACTCACGATTCGACTGCCTACCCTGAACCGGAAAAGTTCTTGCCTGAACGTTGGTTGCCCACCGAGATGGGTGAACAGCCTTTGGCGGACAAGTATCCTCAGAACTACATGGTCTGGGGTAGCGGACCTCACAAGGTGAGTCTTTCGAGTGTGTGCGCGTTCGGAAAGGATAGGAGACTGATCGGATCGATTCGAATCTGTTCAGTGTATCGGCGTGCAATACGCCTCCATGCATTTGGCCGCTGTCATCGGTAGCGCTTCCGTTACCATGGACTGGGAGCATGAGCGAACTCCTCAATCCGATGAGACTCAGTAAGTCGCTTAGCTACTCGTTTTTGATGAGGAACTATCCGCTGATTGTCGGCCCGTTTCGCGAATTCAAAGAGTCCTTTGTACCCTTTTCCCCAAGGACGGACTTCGTCTGAAATTCACCCCCCGCGCTCCTCCGTCCTGAACGAGAATCCAGCGGTAGCATCGTTCAAGCGAAGTAGGATCGCGTAGATCAATCCTCAATAGACATCCATCATTCACACAATTACGTTCGGACCCGGGTTCACATAGTCACCCGAGCCTCCACCTCTTTAATCGTCATCACCTCGCTCGTCGTCAGCATTCTCGCTCGCATCGTATCCTTGTCGAGAAATCTTCTTCGACGAGATACCCAACCCCACCCACTTAGTTCTCGTCCTTCTTATTTGTTTTTGTCTGTCTCGTCTTTGCCTGTGTTATTATGGATATTTGGGAACATTTCCTCTCACCACCATGACTTGTCTCCCTGTCAGGATCGAGGGGCGTTGACAAGAGAAATTCAAGGGATCTTCGACGATTCAACTTGTCTTCTTTTCCTTGCCTCTGTTCTTGCTTTCATCCTTTGATGCTAGGCTCGGCCAAGCGTGCGCAGTCCGTTTACTGATCGCCTGCTAACCCAGTCGTTCGAGATCCGTCGGAAGTCGACGATTCGAAGTTGAGGTCAATCGAGGCTGCGATGAAAGGCATGAGGTGATACTCGGTAGGCGGTTCACGGGAATACCTATCGTTAGCGCGGGACTGCAGAATCGGAAGTAAACGTTGTAAACTTCGGAGAGTCACGGATGTATGTATGCAAGTCATATCGCATGGTTATGGCACAGGTGACACAGGTTTTCTCACATTCATCATCGTCCATCACTACGGCGACAAGGCTATCGCCCATACATATAGCTCAACCATGACTTATGGTTCGTCTTCCGAAGCTCGCTGACATGATCGCTTGAGTATTCCGCCCCCAAATCTCAGCTGATGACAAGAACACTTCTTCCATCGACAATGAACCCCTGGACAAGCCATTGCCCCATGCGGGCAGCTTTGGCTTCAATCGTATCAGACGTGCTATCTCCTATTGAAGGACGAAGGAGGAGCCAGAAAGGGTTGCCAGACGTGGTCGATGGATTTTGGGTGGTCGCTTTGGGATTAAGGCGAGTACATCTGATCTGCTCACATGCACGACATATCTGACCGTGACCTCCTTCTCATAATCAGGTGCTGCTACTTGCTAGAAACAGTACAGTTGGAGGAAGACCAGTGTACGCAGTTGACAAAACGGTTCGGAGACGTACGTTCTGCCGATTCCCTTACCTCTCTTGCCCTTACTTACACAGCTGCTTCTATTCATAGCACCCACTTCTTGGTCAACTATCCGTTCTCTATGAATACACGACCACCTCTGCTTTCGCGATCAACACCGATTGTTTCCTGAAACGCATGGGAGCGCCTCTATCCCCTGATCTGGAGGATGGTAGCAAGCTGCAGATACATGTACCCGAGGACATGGCGGAGATGTGGGTGGATGTTACTTCGCCTGTTCCAAGAGGAGTAAGTCCCACATTCGCTAGCCGTAACGCATGATAGTGAAGCTCATCACACCTCCGATATAGCGGTTCGCTGACCTTCCCGACCACGCCTTACAATTCGTAATGGACGTAGGGGAACAAGTCATGTGTCCGCATACGGAACATATTCGCCTAACGCTAGAACGGGACGAGCAGTTCGTTGATGTTGCAGGGGGATTGCTGGAGTACCCTATCATCTACTTCTTCGACCCGGACGCCGATACTGAAAGAGTCAATCTGGATGGAGCGCCATTGGTCTTAGTTAAGACCTGGATATCGTTCCAGGGAGAGAAAATGTATGTTTCGGTCGGTGAAACTTCAGAGCTTTTACTGACATTACATCTCGCTTTTGAAGGTACAACCTCTTATCCTTCACCTACCCTACTGCTCTCCGAGAAGTAGAGGACCATATCCCTTTCTTGGACAATCTTCCAGACCGGTTGGTCAGGCAGTACTCGAAACGCCTTCGCAAGGCGATCGAAGCGGGTCATCTGATAGATAATCTGAGGGAACTCAAGGTGGAGGTGACATTGGAGACGGTCGTGCTGGATAGGGTCGTTCTTTGAGGAAGGAGAAACTCGCAGTTTGGGCTTGTTGGGCTGTTGTACTTTCCGGGTTTTAGGGGTTCATGCGGATATACCATTTCGTTCAGCTCTGGGAGCTTTGAAGACCTTGAAGAACTTGGTGATCCTATATGCCTGTTTTTACCCTGCTGCTACATGCGGAACTTGCTAATCTCGCTCAGATCCGACCGAACACGCGGTGAGATTGGGCCAAGTTCATCAACACATTATCCAAAATACCAAGCTGCGCAGATACAACCTCATCTGGCTACTTTGCAAGATCCTCTTCAGTCTCAAGAGGAGATAGGGACGATTATTTTCGCCGCAGATGTCGCCGCCTCAATTCGTCATAGAGGACGATGAGACGTCCGATCAGGCAGCACTCACAAGTCCCCAACCGAGATACTCTGAAGATAGTATCGATGAGACCGCTTTAAACCGTCAATTCTTCGAAAAGGATGCCAGATTCAGAGATGAAGTCAAGATGGAGCAAGGTGGGGAGGAAGAGGACGATGAGTTTCTATACACTAGAACACCGGTGAGTCTAGTGGGAGTGCATGAGGCAGTGATGATCGGATCTGATTGATTTTGAGCTATTGCAGTCTCGGAAACAGCCTCGTCGACCTTTTATCGCAGTACTATGCTGCATATTGTCGCTGGCAGTAGTGATAGGAGTGTTCTCAGCCAGGTCCTTCAAACCTCCTACTTACATCAAGAAAGGTGGTAGCAAGCATCTTACGATGGATCACATCTTCAATGGAACATTCGCTGTGAAGTATGTGGTTAATGATAATAGGCAGCATGACCTGATCGATTTTTCAACCACCTAGAACCAAGCGGGTTGACTGGGTCAAAGAGGGTTAGTGAATGTTGCCCACCACTCATCATGCTCATATCTTGATATCTGATAACTCCTTGAACGCGAGTATAGCAAGTGACGGTGTCTACTCGCACCGCACAGATGAGGGGCATATCATTTTGGAAGACGCCAGTAACTCGGAGTATGAGATGGTATTGCTCAATGCTACGGAAGTCCGAGACGTAAGCTCTCGTGAATCTAGATGGAATGACAGAAGGTAGAGATTGATGCTCGCGATACCTCAGGCAAGCGGCGGCCAGCTACATTTCCAGGATTGGAGACTATCGGCTGACATGCAATATGTCGTGCTAAAAACTGATCACAAGAAGGTTAGTATTTCACTCATGAAAACTTCGTCTATGAGCCTGATGTTGAAATGCTATAGCTGTGGAGACACTCATCATACGGAAACTATGTCAGCCCTTGGTATTTTGATTCCTCTCAGCATTAGTGGCTGACCGCGCAACCTCAACAGTATATACACCGTCTTTCGGACCACATGACCTTTCAGTTGCGAACTCCGACTTATCCTGCGGAGATCGCTTATGTCGGCTGGTCCCCAACATCTCATTCCATTGCTTATGTGCACCAAAACGATCTTTACGTCGTTCCGGCAGCGAATTTGAACAACTTGAAAGCGGTCGCGGACATTCCTCAAACCATCAGAGTCACTCAAGATGGAAGTGATACTGTTTTCAACGGAGTACCAGATTGGGTATATGAGGAGGAGGTGATTGCTATAGTATCTCGTATCAGAGTTAGAGAGCTGACCTGCTTCCAAATAGGTGTTTATGACTAACTCGGCGTTCTGGTGGAGCCCTACAAGCGATACTATCGCATACCTCCGAAGCGACGAGACAGATGTCAAGGACTATACGCTACAGTACTACAATGTTGACGGTAGTGCCTTTACCTCTCAGCCATATCCTGAAAACTTTGTCATGAAGTGAGCGATCCTGCATTGCGAGTACATACGTGAAGCTGAGCGGTAGCAATTTTCAGATACCCTAAACCTGGAACTCCAAACCCGTTGGTCACGGTTCATACCTTCTCCCTTCAGTCTCACTTGGCAGGCGCGGGTATAAGCCAGACCTCAAAGCGCTTGAGCTGGAAAGATCAGATGCCGCTTACCAAACGAGTCATCATGGAGGTTGGATGGCTTGGTCCAGAAGCGCTCTTGATTAAGGAGGTGGATAGATCTGCTAAGAAGGGAAGTGTGGTCTTGTTCACCGATGGTGATGCGGAAGGCCGGGTGGTCAGAGTTCTCGGAAAGGAAGGAGAAGAAGGAGACAATGGCTGGATTGAGCATGTAAGACCGAGATCTAAATAACGTCGAGTGCCTGCTAAACCGTTCTTCACAGAGCCAAACTGCCATTCCTCTCAAAGGGAACCTTGGTGGTTATCTGGATGTCGTTCCGACCAAGGAGGGATTCAACCATATCGCGTACTTCCCGGCTCTCAATGGATCAGACCCTATCTTCCTCACTGAGGGGGAGTGGGAAGTTGCTGACGGTATTGCTGGTGTAGACGAATCCCGAAACATAGTGTAGGTGCAGCTTCCAGGAATGTGCAAACGGAGAAACTGATCATGAGTCGATCTATATCAGCTATTTTATTGCTGCTAAACCAAGCACCCAACGCCATCTGTATACGGCTGCTATTCCTGTGGATCTGAACGACTTCCAACCAAAGTTGATCGCCCTCACAGATGACTCGGTACCTGGATACTACAGCGCAAGCTTTTCGCCGAAGAGTGGATTTTTCGTCTTGAACTACCAAGGGCCTGATGTTCCGTATCAGACGTTGATGACCGTTGACGAGCCAGGTACGTCTAGTAGGTTTGGACCGTGAGCGGTAATATCCAAGCCAAATGAAATCGTCAACGCCTATAGATCTAGGTATCATTATTGAAGACAATGCTGTACTAAATGCTACATCTGCCGAGTTCTGCATGCCAATGCGCGTGCACAGTGTCGTAGAGAGCGATGGAATAGGTAAGTAGCGCACGAGAATTTACGACGGCAGAAGTCTAGATGAACTGATCTCGTTTAACCGTTCAGAGCTAAATGTTGTCGAGACTCTGCCACCTAACTTCGAAGCCTCGGGACGAAAAAAGTATCCGGTTCTCTTCAATCCATACGGTGGACCTGGAGCGCAGTCTGTCAATCATAAGTTCGTTCGGGATTGGTACCACTACTTGGTCTGCGAGAAGAAGATGATTGTCGTCACAGTGGACAACCGAGGAACCGGATTCAAGGGTAGGGGTTTCCGGAATTGGGTTCGAGACAACCTCGGGAACTATGAAGTGATCGACCAGGTTAATGTAGCTCGCGAATGGGCGAAAAGACGGTACATAGATCAAACGGCCATCGGTATTCAAGGATGGTCCTACGGTGGTTACCTGACCAGTAAAGTTATCGAGGCGAACTCGGGCATCTTTACTTTGGGCATGGCAGTCGCTCCCGTTACGAACTGGGAGTACTATGATTCTGTCTATACAGAGCGCTACATGAGTACTCCAGAAGAGAATGAGATGGGTTACGTTGGAAGCGCTGTCAACAATGTTACCGCCTTCAATCATGCCGATTTCCTGCTTGCTCACGGAAGCGGAGATGATAACGTTCATTACGCCAATACCGCAAGTCTTCTGAAGAAGTTTACGCAATCTGCAGTTCGAAATTTCCGGTTCAGGATGTTCACCGATTCGTAAGTTCTGTCTCTTTGGACTCTTCTTTCTGGCTGACGCTCCTATCCCACAGCGATCATTCGATGTCCGGTCTTGGCGCCTACAGGGAACTATATGAGTTCTTGACAGCTTTCTTAGATGAGAAGTGGAGCGTCAAACATAAGGTTCATGGCAAGATATAGGTTCTGAGCTTGAAACTGCATGGCCGCATGATTGTATAGAAAAGATGTAAATTATGAGTCTCGGTTCATTACGTCACGGAATTGTTTACTTTTTGTTCAACATCCATTTACTGGCACTGAGAGACTAAGTGATCGCTTTCTATGCACGATCACCTACAACCCCTTTGAATAACACCACAGCCATCGAACGGTAGTGTTATCTTCTCCTGAGGCCGACCAATCTGCATACACTCTACAAATACCTAAGCTCAGTCCTGAGTCGATGGTGTATGCCGGAAAGAGGTCTCGTTCAGTTACAGCAGGTTTCATCTGAATTTCCCTTATAGAACATGGATAGACAACGGTTCAAGAGAAGGAGACGTCTACTGCTAGATAACGGAGAAGATGCAGATGATGTAAGGAGACCCATCACTCGCAAGCTAGGTTTCCATAAGCTGATAAGCAATATGTCCTTTCTTCTAGGAAGCAAATCGGCCCATTCCTTTGGTTGTAGCCGGACAAAGTTCTGCTCGAACAGCATCAAAACTATCCAACCGCAGAATTGCAAGCTATCCTCTACAAGACTCGCACGCATCAATCCACAAGGACCAGTATTCTGATCTGCCAATACGACAGGAAAACAGCACTATATCGATCTCGGACAAACCAAACAATGGCTTTACCTCATCGAACATGAAAACGGCTCCAGTACCTCCTTCCCAAACGTCACTTCCTGCACCGATAGAAAAGCATCGGAGACTGAAAGAAGATCTGAATCCTTTCCTAGACGTACAATCTGATACCATGAACATGACTGGGTACCACCATCGGTTGGGAAAAAGGAATAGGGGTAGCTGGGAGGACGATAGGCAAGAGAGTGCTTGTGAGCTTGAGGATACCGCAGGATCGAAAACAATCACAGAAGAAAGCACGGCGACAACAACACATACCCACCGTAAGTGTTTCGTTGCATGACTGAACCGCCTTCATTTTGCTGCGTGAGCTGAATCAGTGGTATTATCAGGTTCCGACATTCATCATTCTCCTACATCCTCTACCTTCGCTTGTCTGCCAAAGGAACCGCAACGCAAATTCATTTTACCAGCTTATCACTCTCCTCATCAAGTTGACATGGATACAAATTATAGTTACAAGGCGACTCGCAGGAAGCTGTCGACGGAAGTCCGTCGACCTGGATTGGGAGCTATTCTACAGAAATACGGAACTTTACCTACCAAACTTGGCCGTTCCTGTTCAGCTACCACACCATCAACTTCCGATAAAAGAAGGGAACCAGTCACCCGGTACCAGTCTACATCGAATCCTTTGAGCATACCTGCTGGAAGGGAGAATGAGTTTCCCAATTCGCCTCTCTTTGCTAGTATCGCTTCGCCATTTAGCTATTCAACGGATGCCGCAACGACGTCTTCCCGAATTGACCCGAGACAACCAATGCCAGCTGCACGAAGCATCATGAACATCGAACGCACCCAAAGTACAGAAGTGGCGGTGGTGAGACGCGGATTGTTTGCGAGGTATGTTTTAGTGACAGATCGCCATCATACCAGAGTCTTATGTATGTTGTCGTTTCCAGTCCCGAGATTACGACGGGTCAAAGATATGTGGCTACTTCGTATCGATCAGACAGCATCCGATCGGAAGTCTCGGCTTCGCAGAACTCCTTTGCCACCCCGCTATCTCGACAATCTAGCGCGCAGACGCGTGCTCCTGCGCCAGCCGGTCTCAGAAGATCACGCACAAACAGTATGGTAGAGGTCCCGGGTCTAAGCAGGACTATCAGTCAGATCAACCAACTCCACCGTACCGGTTCAATCCCGGTCAGAGGAATCGCTGCTAATCGGAACGTCTTGGGGTCTTTGCCGGCTTACGTTGTGACTGACAACCAGTCGCGCACTGAACCACGCACTTTCGTTCGATCCTCTTCTCAGACGCTAGTAGATTCAGACGAGACCGCTTTAGCCTTTACCGATCCCGTTCAGACCGAGGCTGACGAGCTCGCTGCTGACCTTCGCAGCATGGGAATCGGACAAAATGTGCCTCAAAGTCCTGGGCTTATGCCAACTAGCACACTGGCTTCTAGAAGCGCGAAGTCTCTTACTAGTCCGCTTCAAGACATACCCATGTCCAGCTCTCACGAAGAAGTCCAGTCCCGTCCGCTATCACCAGTTTCTCCTTCGGCCCGATATTCGGAGCGGCGACAGACCGTTGCAGAGCGTACGAAGAATCGAAGGCAGCTACGCCCAAGATTATCAAGATCTACCATCACCATCGACAAAAAGAGAACATTCAAGAAGACTAGCTTACCCCGCCAGCATGAAGAGGATTCTGGTCGTATTACCAGGAGTGCTCTACAGAAGAGAACCGCTACACGAGGCCCCCTCAGCTTGTTACCTGAAGCGGTCCGAGCAAGCAGGGTAGCGGAGCATAGCGAGAAGATGGACATGAGTTGACATGGTTGGTGTGTGGCCGCAAGTGCTATATCTTCATATAGAATACAAGCGCTGTATGACTCATTTGTATCATAGTATGGGGAGTCTAGCGTAGAGCGCTCAAAGCGGTGGTAGATTCGCCTCGAGTTTATCTATCTGCTCCTTCCACATGCTCATCCACTTCTTCTCCTTTGTTGCTGAGTCGGGCGCAGTCATTTTCTCCTTGCCAATCGACAGATTCTCGACAGCGTTCACCAGGGGATCGTCCTCTTTCCCACTTGCCAGGGTCATATCGCAGAGTCTTCTCGCATCCTTGAGTATCCCTTCCAATCCCGCCTTTACATCAGGTACGATCTGTGGGCAATAAAGGCTTGACACAAGCGTATCGAGGTTACTCGTCAACGACCGGGATGTTTGTAGGTTTTCCGGAAGATTTAACAAGTCAGGTTGATCGAGTGTGAATTTTGCAAACCGGTTATGTATAGCTAGTACTAAGCGGACGATCGTATCCACCTGAACACAAGTATCGACATGTCGAATTTAAGATCGAAGCATATCTGAGGTAATGGATCGACAAAGCTTACGTTCTTCACTCGATCTCTTTCGATCTCAGTCATGTTTTGGGTGTTTCCAGCCAGCTCTCGTTCGAGTTCCGCCCATTCGTCATCACCACCCAGCTCCTCTTCAAGCCCAACCCCTTCGTCCTCCTCGAGCAGATCCTTGAACTCGTTGTACGCATCGTCAAGGCATTCTCGATCACTCTTCCAGGCTTTCTTGATGGCCTCCTTCTCTGTAGAACTGGCCGACCTGGCCATCTTATCTATTGAAGTCCAGGTAGCGGAAGTTGTCATGAGGTACGGTTTTGGAGGTGCTTTTGACGTAGATGATGAGGCGACGGGGACTTCCTCGGCTCGTGGCTTCTCAGAATCCTCCAGTAGAATTCGAACCAAGTTCTGTAAACATTCACCAATATCGTCGACTCCTCGCCTCCACTCCTGTATAAGACATCCTTCTACCGGTAGGCCGATAACACAAGCCACTATCCTGTCGAAATTCACGTTGACCTTCTCTGCCTGAGCGATCGCAGCATCAAGAGTTATCCGCTTGCCAGAAAATGCCAGGGATAGGGAAGTTACTTCTTGACGTAAGTGCTTCAGAAGGGTGATGAGAGAGGTATGAAGGTCGGCGGAAGAGGTTCTGTATGTAGCGATGGTTGGGGAGGGTTCGGCTCGTGTCGATTGAACGTGTTTTCTGGAGCGGATGACACCGGCTCGACTGCTGATAAGGGCTGCCCTTTCTGTTAGTTAGACCACCTGTATATCAAGCATCACAGACGCTCACCAGATTTGAGATCTAGGAAATCGCCATGAATCGCCGCAATCAATAAGCCTCAGACATTTGAGGGTCCGGGCAAGACATAACCTACCGGGAGATGTTCCACTCATTTTCGAAATCCAATTTTCAGGTTTATCGGATGACTGACAGACTGTCACTCATTCACGTTTACCGCTGAGCGATGATTGCTGAACTTTTAGCAAGTGATCGAATACTGGATTGTACACGTGTGGCCACGTTGTGGTCACGCGATAAATATATTGATAACAGTCTGATAGTGGCAAATTGGTCGAAGAGCCCCGAACATTTGGCTAACGACTTGAAGAAGTTTTCCTCGGTTTCTACAAACGTTAACGTTCTCGTTTTTTGTAAAGCTTGGCGGTTCTTGGTCAACCCCATCGTTGCTTTTGTAGTATACGGAGAAAAAATCGTCAGTAAAGCTAGGTAGAACACCATCGCAGAACCGGAAACGAATCAATCGTACGATAATCTTTGTTCTGGAGGATCTGCTCCGTATTGCGGTTCGCAAAATACAATGGCCTCGGAAGCTGAAGATACAGAAAACCATCCTGCCAAAAGGCCTCGCCTTGCATCTGAGTCCGAAAGCATACCCATCAATAAACAGTTCAACAACAATCATGACACCAATGTTACGCTCGAATCAGCCGAGGGGGTTTTGTTCTATATCTCGGATTTCTATTTGAAAGCCGCTTCGTACGTCACATGTCAGACAGATCTGACCGCATTGCTGACCGAGTGTTTTCACTCAGGTTGATGTTTCGAGATATGTTGACCCTTCCTCAGTCAAAGCCCGGTCGTCCACACATCAAGCTGGAGGAATCCGAGGCGGTGTTGACGGTCTTGCTTCATACCACTTGCCATCGACTGAAAGAAGTCATAGAACAAATTATCTCCCTGACGGTTGAGGTACTAAAAGATGTGCTCGAAGCTACGGATAAATACGCGATGGATGACTACCAGGATGAAATCAAGCAGGCTATCATCAAGAAATTGGACCAGTCATTACCGGTAGAAAATATGGCTTACTGCGCGAAGTGGAGGAATTCGGCCGCTATCTGTACAATCCTCCAGTTGAGAGCGACATGGGACGAGAATGCGTATGAGGGAATGAAACCCTGGAAACTGTCTATATCCACCATCTCTGCAATGGGCATCGACCTATTCCGGATGTATGTTGAAGCATACCATACTGCTTGCAGATCGTCTGCTACCGACGTTCTTCTGGATGACACGGTCAATATGAGACTTGAAAACCCAGAGACATGTGAATGTAACTGGGATCTATGCGCACTCAATCTCTCCAGGCTTGCGAACCAGTGGGGTTCCGGTTATTTATCCGGTTATCTATGGGGAGTATAAGGTTGTACCCGGCCAAGCCACCAGTGTTTAAGACAAATCCGGGCAGCACGCACGACAACAATACTTAACCAGGAGTAGCTAGCAGGCACCTTTGTCAAGACCTGCACACATCATCTGTATGCAATTGGGCATGGGAAATACACACCGCCAGTATCGAGACATGTGATCCTCCCGAATCCAACGTTACTTTCTTCATGGCTCCGCGCCTGAACATATATATTTATGTATACAGCTTTGAACGCACTTTTGGTTCAGAAATCCTCGAATACGATACGCAGATTGAGACGTGTTCATACGTCCTATCTTGACTATAGTCTGGTAGTCTGGCAAGAAACGCAGCCTGTGTTTGCCTTTTTTGCTGTGGTTCACACTCAACCGAACGCTGCTCGTCGCGATTTGAAACATCCGTTTGCTCCCGGCTATATAACGCTTGACATCCTAGTCTGAACGAGCGAGAGAATAGGCTCTAATCAGTTTCATCGAAGCTGATTCATTATCTCCAAGACCAGCAGCAGAAAGAGCTAAAGGTTATTTATCGACACTCGCCCATTCTGCCGTGGTCCGTAATCGGACGCTTGGAAGCGCGAAACCGGTTCCATCAGGAAGCATATTTGAGGGGATCAGCAAGGTGTTGTATTGGGACAACACATTTCCCTCGGTCTTTAATAGCACAGAAGACTAATTCCAAGAGCTCAAGCCTATCGTTTAGATCCTCTCAAAGGACTTCAAGCGGGTCCTCACATCCCGCCCGCTTTGCGGCGCTGGCCGTCCAGTGAGATGTACTTATGGATCACGAACCACGGTCGAAAGCTTTCGTCGTGCCTTCTTCGAGACTACCAGCACTACCTTAAGAGATAACTGTAATTCCCACACCATTATTCGTGTATTGGTGTATACCTTCCGAACGGTCTAGAGCAAAATGTCGAACCATCCAATCGAAAGAAAGCGCGCCGCGCCCACGTCCCTAGATGTGTTCGCTGAACTGACCGTTGACAAGAATCTTGGGGGACAAACTTGACTCTACAATCACAGCAAGATCTTCTGCTCTACGTGTTCAATTGCATCTTAAACCCTATCCCCTGCAATATCCTGCTCGGCTCCCACGTGTTTGAGCGGAACCTCCCAAGAGAGACAGAGATGTACGTCCTAGAAAGAGCCTTCCCACTTGTTCGTTGACTGGATAAACCCCGAAGCGGTGACGTCCCAATTAACAGTGGAAGTCTGGGCAGATTGATACCCAATCCTGCCCCAGTTTGTGGACCTCATGCACGCTTCAACTAACATACGGTACAGTTATACTCCAATGTCAGATACGATGTGTGCAGGTAGCATCCAAGGCTGCATCATGATCTTCTGATCGCTTGACCAGAGGATGTGCTTTTCAAGGATGATCGCAATAGTGGCAGGGTCTCTCCACCATGCGCAATTCTCCAAAAGGTCCACAGGCCGGGAAAAATCCCATTTTTTGATGATAGCTAGACGTATGCCTGACCTATGGGTCTCCATCCCATACTTCTCCACGGCCTTGGCAAGCGCTTCCAGTATGTCTTTAGGAGTTTTGGAAAGGTGAGCCACGACTTCGGCTGGAGAATGACATGTGGCGTATAGTAAGCCCTCCACTACATCGCTAGACTCGTCCATCGGGATACTAGGACGCTCAGTTGAGGGTGTTGCATGAGCAAAAATATCCCGGAATACTGATCTGTTGGCGAAGCAAGCTAGTTAGCGACCTCGTTTTATACTGCTGAGAATCGAGATCGACTCACGAGGCAGCTTTCAAGTAAAAGTCAGAAATGTAGAATAGAACGCCTTCCTGGGCTACCACTGTGGTGTTGGTGCCAGCGTAGTCACCGAACAGCTTGTTGACTTTCTCCTCGTCATCCGGGATCTCGACAAGTTTTGGCGATGACATATTTGATGATTCTGTTGGGTGTTAATGTCGGGATTTGATGAAGATGCCTGCCTGTGTTTCTTGAGGAACTGAAATATATTCTCACGCCATGTACAAGACAATACTCCACTCTAGCGCTTCCGGCCGACCCCCGTTTTTGAAAAAGAGGGATTGAAAAAAAGGGGTGGTTGGGGGGTCCTTTATCCAAATTGTAAGATTTTTCAAAATTACCAAATATTCCCAATCATTGTCTCATGTCTCATAGCGCTTACAGCACTCAACGACGCGCGACGCGATTGATGCGACAGGACAACTCGGTGATGATGAAATATCTAGGTGTTGTGCACAGGAAGTAGTAGCGTCGAACTGATACCTATATATCTACAGATCTACAGAGCAGTAGAGCCGCGAGGTATCGAAGTTCAATATGAACAGTTCAAAATTTCAAATGAGAGCAACGGTTCGCATATCACTTCTGCGTTTGTTCTGTCTTTGTGTCTTTGTCTCAGATCTCAGATCGCCATCAAATCCCTGACAGCTTTTCGGCTGCGCTTCCTTTCGTCTGTCGGAAGCCAGTGGAGCTAGTTAGAGTGTGGATTCGACAGCAATCGCCAAACATAAACACCAAGTTCTAACGTTATAACTTGATCGTACAGTGGAAGTAGACAACCCGCAACCCGCGCATGCAACTGGAGTACGACAATGTCTTCCGAAATTACAGCCACCGAAACTCCCACGGTCAATAGATACTTCCAAGATCTCGGCAGAACCAATACTACGCTCGAATCTGCAGACAGGGTCCTATTCTATGTAGCGGATTATCATCTAAGAGCCGCTTCGTGAGTTTACAATCGTTGTTCCGCACCCGCGATGAGTCCGGTTATTGAGCATACAGAATGAATTATAGGCTGGTATTTCGTGAGATGCTGGAAATGCCAGACCCCTCTAAAGATAGCAAAACACGTCACCACATCAATCTGGATGAGTCTAGCCAGATAGTCGAGGATATGCTTCTAGCTATCACTCGTTCACCCGAGGCTGCAGCGGCCTTTTTCTCTCAGAGGAAACTCGACCATTTAAACAGCCTTCTCGCCGTATGCGACAAATACCAGATCGAGACTCACGTATGGGCGATTCGGCACGAAGTTAGGAAGACATGGACAGTGGACCAACCTCTAGCAGCCCTGAAACAAGCTGTTTCCTGGCGAGACACGGCGGTCATTGCCTCGATCGTCGCGTTCGGAAACGAATGGAGCGCTCAGAACAAAGAGAGCATGGCACCGTGGGGATTAAGCGATGACATGCCCAGATTGATGGGTTTAGATTTACATCAATGTTATACCTGGGCGTTCTTTCGCCAGTTTTCCATGACTGCCGGAATGGGCGCGCTCGGCAAGCTTCTGCTTGTTACCGATGATGGCCTACAATGCAGGATCCGCTGGACATGCGACTGGACTAAGGTTGCTGAGGAGTTGATGAGATATGGGAACTGGCGTCGCCCATCCGTCGTAAGTATCTATGACATCCTTTGCTGCACTACAGCTCATACTCGTTTCGAACAACAGTCAAGTAGCTCCTAACGAGGCTGTCTCACATGTCTCACACTGTGACTTCTACGAAGAGTTGTACGCTACAACCCGCCTAAATCACTTATCTGATTGACCGTGCGGGATCCAGTTAGACGGTTGTATAAGGCAGCGACGGCAGTTGATCACGTGAATTGTCGATATTATGTTTACCGGATTGCCAGATATTCGCAACCACGCCTCCTCATGTGCATCTTGGGGAACTGTACACGATCATCCCTAAGATTCCTTATCAACTAGAAGTTTTGCGCTCCGCAATAATTGGAAAGCATATGATTTCAGGCTTTCAAATTTCTCCGAATTCTCAAGAAGTAAGCGCGGATCATCAACGTAGATCTCTTCGCGCACGATCAAAGCTTTGTTCTCAAAGGATACCTTTGGGGATATGAGACTCTTCTAAAGCTTCTAAGCGCTAGATGCCGGAGATCTGTTTCATGGTTCAGTAGTGGCATCAAACCCATAGGTCCTTTCATCAGGAAAGATGACACAATTTTAACTGTTCTCGACGTGGAGCTCAATCGTTCTTTCCATCAGTCAGCTGAGACATCTCGTCGCGATCAGACCTTACTTAGAACTTATGAGTGTCCGATTCTTCAGGAGAGCCCAGTTTGGGGTATCCCTTGCTATTACGTCGGCCGATGCGCGATCTGATCGCGAAGGACGGTACATATAAAGAGTGGCGCGAGTCATCTTGACAAAAACTTCGATGAACAGACAATTCACAAGTAATTAAGTTCATTTTCACGATGACTTCCCTAAGTGAAAGCAAGAAGGAGCCGACCATCAGTCCGCGCTTCAGTAACAAGGCAATCACGAACGTCACTATCGTCTCATCAGACCAGGTCCACTTCTTTGTCGATGATTATCACTTGAAGGCTGCATCGTAAGTTAGGAAAGGAGGACTTGCCACTCTCAACAGGCTGTACTAAAGCCACCATTGCAGCCTGACTTTCCGGGATATCTTATCTCTTCCTGGCAATTCAAAAGATGGGGATAACCGTCCCATGATTACTGTAGAGGAAGAAGGCATCCTCGTACGGGATTTGCTTCTACTGATGACTCGAGCGGAGGCGGACATCCCCGGGTTGCTCACGGAGCGTGGTGCAAGTCACTTGACCCAACTGCTCTCGGTTACCGGGATATACCAGCTGTGTTCAAACTTAACTCCGATAAAGAAAGCCATTCAGGCTACATGGGACACGACCAAACCGCTCAGAGCACTTGAGCAGGCTGCCCCGTGGCGTGACGCTGGCGCCATTGCGTACATACTTTCGTTCCATTCGCAATGGAACATCGGTAGCCAAGTCGAGATGGTTCCTTGGAATCTCTCTAGGGCGGTGGTGGAGGACATGGGCGTGGTGTTGTTCCAAAGCTATGCCAAGGCATTTTGCGGTTCCATGCACTCTGCCAGCATTGGCCAAGTCTTTTGGAACGGCGCTAAGCTACACCATGGCTCGCGCAAAAATGCGGAGTTTGCTCGTCAGCTGGAGGGCGGTATGGACTGGGCTGCTTGCGCAATAGCGCTGCTTCGAGAGGCCGAGTATGACAATTCATTCCTTTAGCATAAATCGAACGAAGAGCTGAACAAACGTTATGATTATTCTTTCAGACCTTGAGATCCTATACAGCTTTCTTCAAGCTCCTCCAGTTCTCAGTTCTCAGTTCTGAATCGGAATATGCGTACTTCCTTGTTTTGCTTGTGTTGGGACAGCGCTTCTGAAGCGATATATGTAATAGTCGTGATATCGGTCGTCTTTCAAGGTCATACGTTCATATACTACAATGTCTCGTCCTCTCCGAGTACCCTTGCTCATGTCTGTCATGATATGTACGTTTCAAAATTGATCTTTCCAGAAGATAACGTGAGAGCGAGCAGCGCGTTTTGATCATTCATCCTTGAACATGTTGATGTATTTGTTTGTGCAAGAATACCTGTAGCATCAAGGGTAATTAGCGGGAATATCTCAAAAGCAGAGCCACGTGGTGAGAAACGTACCATTCCCAATCGAAGTTGTCGGCAGGGTCACACCAACACTTTCCACGAGCGTGAGCCTCCCCTTGGGGGCAATGCTAAATCAGGCCGACGTGAGAAAATCAGCATAAGATCCGCTGGCGCGATGAAGGGAGACAAACGTACCTGGAATGGGTTATGCTTGTACCCGATATCCTCGAAGAAGTGAATCTGTTCCTTTTTAGCGAATAGAGCAGCTCCGATAGAGTGTACCGGCGCGTCACCCTGAGCACGAGCCATCAGGCGATTAGTACACCCATGCAATCACCATGGTGCAAGGAGAAATCACTCACCCATCGTTCGTAGTAAAATCCACCAGCATTATCCAGATGTTCAAAGAACTTCATGTACGCTTCCGACCTCCAGAACCTCAGATCACCGATCTCGAAATTAGACCAAACTGAGTCAGACAGACAAACGTATCGATTCAGGGGGACTCATATGTCACAAGTGAGGGAGATGTACTCACAGTGACACCTGTTATAAGTCTCACCGCCATCATCACTCAAGAACTTCATCCCGTTACCCTCCGGGATTAACTCGGGGTTCTCCCTAATGAAGTCTGTTAGAATAACAATTTCAGAACACGCTCGCGCAAGGTTTGTTGAACAATGTACAAACCTTTAACGCTATCCCAAAGCGTAGGGATAGTCTCGATGTATTCGAACAGGGAGATGGTGAATCCATAAACCTTGTTCTGATCCTGCATGACCAAGAACGGATCGTAGGCTGTTATCATCATCGCGCTTCATCAGCCTTGTGATCAAGCGTTTCAATTTTCGAGGTCATAGCTAGCTTACCGATATCACAGTAAAACCTGACGGACGGTCTGTTATCGCGAAAAGACAACGTTCAGTTACTAAAACCGGGAGCGTGCACATCCTTTGACTTTTGAAGACGCACTCTACCCTCCAGTAATAGTCATAATCCGCCAAAAGGGGATGTCTAAAGAAGAACTGCCATCCAAAACGTTAATCAGCTCACACTCTTATCCCGTTACTCAATTCCCCTTATAACCCTCGACTCACCCCGGAGTTGAACCGACACATGTTCCTATAAGGAACGCTGTGGCCATAGATGACCTTTTTCCTGATCATCTCTTCCCTCGCGGCCGATGCTTTTTCCTCGTCGATCCAGTCTGGTTGGTTCCATGCTGAGGGTTCTATTAGGCCGTAGGAACATTTGGCGCTGGTCAGGGCTTGGGTGTGTCTGCGATAGAGTCAGGAGAGAAAGGGAGAGGAACACAATAGGTCAGGAGGCAGATAGGGTGTATGAGAATGGAAGAGGGAAAGACATACTGCTTGAACTTCTCATCGAACGGTTCTTCATTCAAGAAGACCCAGTCGTACCCTGCCCAATGATTGAACCTATCTTCCATCTGTTTCATACTGTCCAAGAATTCCCATAGATCCGAGTTCCTTGCCAAGACTACGAACGCGGCGTTTGCTTTACGTCTATTGGGATCGGTGTGGTTTTTGGGGATGGATGAGGGGGGAATGACCATCTCCCCTTCTATCCAGGGGGTGTGATCGCCTGCCCAGCCGGGTGCTCCTGCATTGGGATGGTAGGTCGTAGGGGAGTCGGCAGACGGGCGGTTAGACCCTACTAATCTTGTAATAGAAGTGTGATGGGAGTAGGTGGATGATGAGAGAGAAAGCAGGAGATGCAGACCAAACTGTTTGTACACAGGAATGAATGGGGAATTAGTTGCTTGGTATGCGAGTTGCTTTGCGTGAGACGCGGTTTCCTCACCAGTATTCCTGCTGCTGCAGCCATGTACCTCCATTTGGGTACAATGAGTCTGGCCATGTTGGATGTACGATTGAGCAGAGTATGAAAGTCTCCAGCTGAAGAGAACTTTGAATTCTGCCATTCAAAGTCGAATCAATCGATTTCTCGCTGTGTTCCAGGTCGCAGCAAGTTCCCTGGTGATACCGAGATTACGTAAGACTTTAATAACACTCATCCGATACTACAAACACGTGAGAAAGCTGAACGTCTGTCCCATACAGAGTCGCCTTAAATCGTTCGAGCACCGTTCGATCCAATCGTTTCATTGCCAAATGCAATTCATCACCTCACAAACATAAACTCGGGCTCGTTCTCCCTTCACAACCATCTCCATCTTACAACCATATAACCCTCTAAAGATGGCTTCTAGAACGGCCGTATCCTCAATCCTCAAACAGGTCGCTAGACCTCAATCAAAACTAGCTCAAAAGGTCTGCGCCGTGCGTGGATTGAGATCGAGTGTCGTTGCTAGATTACGTGAGTCTTCGATCTCGATAATGACTTCATAATGAGCAAGGATTTTACTTAAACATATCGTATCCTCTCTCCCTGGACCTCTCTCAATCTCGCAGCCGACGTAGCTCCCGGTTCCCAAGCTCCTTTTACTGAAAAACTCCCCGTAAACCCAGCCACCAAAACTCTCCCGCTCTCCTCCCCCTTGCACCAATACGGTCAATACCTCACCACCTGTCTCCCCAAGTACATCCAACAGTTCTCCATCTACAAGGACGAGCTCACCCTCCACACCGCTCCTTCCGGCCTCATCCCTGTCCTTCAATTCCTAAGGGACCACCACCAATGTCAATTCAAATCCGTCATGGATATCACCGCCGTAGACGTCCCCACTCGTTCTCACCGATTCGAAGTCGTCTACAACCTCTTGAGTTATGCTCATGCGAGTAGAATCAGGGTAAAGACTTATGCGGATGAGATCACCCCGGTCCCTTCGGCTACGGGTCTGTTTAGAGGGGCGGATTGGTATGAACGTGAGGTTTGGGATATGTTTGGCGTCTTTTTCAGTGGACACCCGGATTTGTGAGTCGAGGGTGGTTTCCATCAATCGCGAGGAAAGAGAGGAATGTGCTCACTTGCATGTTCTGTACATAGACGAAGGATCTTGACCGATTACGGATTCGAAGGACATCCTCTCCGTAAAGACTTCCCCTTGACCGTACGTCATCCTCACTTCTCCCATCTGACCCCCACTTCCTTACCTTACCATCATTCTTTCCGTTCTCTCCACTAGGGATACACGGAAGTCCGATACGACGAGGAAAAGAAACGAGTAGTCTACGAACCTCTACAGCTCACTCAGGCGTTTAGGAATTTCGGGGATGCCGCTAGTCCCTGGGGTCAACATGAGGAGGGAACGGATATCGTCCCCGAGGTAAGTTTCGATTCTCATCTTCTGATCGGGAAGAGAAGAGTCACTGATCACCCTTCTCTCTCTCTCTTTTTTTCGATCGCGCTATAGAACTTCAAGATCCCACCACCGCCCAAGGAGGAGAAGAAGGATGAGAAGAAGTGAGCGTGAGAGGCACGTCTTGATGGGATTAGATGGGAAGCGAACGTCGGGTCGTCTGTTATGAATCGTGAATATGCATGTAATTGGTACACACGGGGCGCGGACTTGGTTTTGGTTGGTTTCGGTTGGTACTATAGGTGATCTTGCCGGCAGATTTTTTTCGGTACAAGGTTCGGATGGACTGAACTCGCACACCGCCCTACTGCCGCTACCTTTCTGGTCCTTCAAGCTCACGGCTTCTGAGTGATGTTGCTAACAAGCTATATTGCTATGCAATAACTGGATTAGCAACTTGGCATTCATCGTCTGAATCTTGTTTGGTTGAATTAGGAGGACAATGCTTCCTCGGCCTTATCAGATAATGCAGATGAGGAGGAACCAGCAGATTAGCTGTTACCCCAGCAATACACCAGGGCCAACTCTGGGTCCACAGAAGCCCTTCGAGACGTTTGATTTTGAAGGACACATAAACCAGGATAGAATGGTTAGGGTAAGGCATGAAAAGAGGCAATACGGGTAATGGTTCGAAGGCACAGAGACATCGTCAAGGTTATTTACATTAAACATTCGTACAGTCCGCCCTGCGAACGGTCTCTACTTCGTGAAGATGCTCACAACATCTTCATCCGCGACCACATGCGTCAAGCCCACTTTCTGCGGCTGAGGATTGAATTTACTCGATTTACCCCACACGAGCGCGTATCTGTCACGAGTCATCAGGATCAGTTTTCTTCTAGGCGGGAACGAGTACTATCGTGCCTCACTTGAAATGAGTGGCCAAACTACGATGCACAGAGTGACAAACGTCCTCGATCGTTGCACCTGGTCGGAGACAGACAGGGTCCGACAAATCTGGCAAATCTCCCCGTCGCTTGGTATATATCCTGTAAGAAGAAACCACAGTCAACAAACTTCGACATCTAAAGCGTACCGCGCGAACGACTTACTTGACGAGTTTCAGCTCTTCCCAAATCCGATCCATCAGAGTATCCAAGCCCAGACCCAGTTCTGCGGAAATCGCGACGTTCTTCCCATCGTTATCCAAACAGATCTTCTCGACCTCTTCGAGAGCGACAGCGTCGCACTTGTTGAAAACGTAGAGACAGGGGGTATATGTTCTTGTTCCCAGGACGACGTCAATAAATTCGTCTGGTGTTACCTAAAATCCAAGCCAGGAATTAGCATGCAGATCTGTGCCAAACCTCCTGGGTATATACTCACGTCCTGTCGCATCATTACGTCACAATTGCTCACTGAAGGAACAGACGATGTCAACATCCACCAACGCCTGAATCAGCATCACTAATGCTCACTCTTGTAAGTCTGTAAAATCGTTTTGATCATTTTCTCGTCGATTTTGGTCAGTTTGACGGTGTTGTTGACCTAAAATGATATTTGAGTTGGTACTGGACGAAAACGATTTTGCCATACACAGACTTACCGTTATTCCACCAGCAGACTTTTGCTTGAAAACGACTAGAGCGCATAACATGATAAGCATCGGGGTGCATCTGATTGCGAGAATCCCTTCTACTCACTATCGGGAGGAGCAGTGTTCAATCGAATACCGACAGCTTCTAATTCGTGTTCGAGCAACCGTCTTTGTTCCGCAGATTTCGTAGCATCCACTGTAGGAGCCACCCATTTAGTCAGCCCAGGCGCGACAGGATAATTGCTGCTCAAACTTACTCATGATGATAATCACATCGGCAGTCTTGGCTACACTGACAACCTGTCTTCCTCTACCTCGACCCATAGCGGCTCCCTCCACAATACCGGGCAGATCCAGCAACTGTATCCGAGCTCCTTCGTACTCCAGTACTCCAGGAATCGCCTATGACCGTCTGAAAGCTTAGCCATGATCCGATCGAAAACGATAGACGGCATGCATACCGTCAAGGTTGTGAATTCGTACTATCGTATTGTCAGGTCAGTATTCATATCAGGCTGAATGTGAGACATATCGACTTACAGCTCCAGTAATACTCTCGGTCTTGGTCATCTTGGACAACAAAGTCGACTTTCCTACCGAAGGGAACCCAATCAAGGCCACTCGAGCATCTGAACCAAAGAGCAGACAAAGTATAGAGTGTTAGCCTTTTGCGAGTACCACAGACCCTCTCGTCGGACTGACCTCCACTCTTCATTACATCGAATCCTTCACCTCCTCCCTTCTTCGCAGGGACTTCCAACAATTCTCTCCTATACTTTGCGAGCTTGGCTTTGAGTGTACCCAGATGATATTCGGTCTGCGGGAAATGTAGCGGTATGAGGATGAAATGGCTTGTACCCAAATTGATATAACGCTTACAGCTTTGCTGTAAACCGAAGATAGAACGATCAGTTCCTATACTCTTATGGACCAATCATGTTGAGCTTACTTCTTCTGGGCTAGAAGAGATTGATTGTAGGAGCAACATCAGAAATTCGATCTCTACTTCCAAAACATATCTGAACTCACTCCTCGCCATCTCCTCTTCGTTTTAGAACACATGAGATTTGGTCAGCCTCTCTCGATACAGACCGGCTATGTCGTGGCTCAAACATACTCTCAATTTCGGCGATCTACGAAGGAGTTTGAGTGATCGGTCAATCTCCATCTTGTACGCAGACGGGGCTGCCTTACTCACCTTTTCTAGGACACCCATTGTGATAGTTCTTTCTCGAGTTGTATGCTGTTGCTGGGTCTGGATTTATTCAGCGGTGGTCAAGTTATACGAGCCCTACCGAGAACAATATAGGGAGTTGAAATGTAAACGGTGAGATGTGAGTACGAGTGAACCTATCTCATAGTCTCGGAAATCGATTGAGCGCGCTCAAAGTGGAGGTGGGTCGTCGATAAGTGCAGCCGTCTCCGAGCTCCTGAGCAGACTCGACAGCATCATCTATATCTCAATAAACAGCTCTGTTCTAAGGTATCTGCCGAGCAGACGTCTATGATATCATATATACAAAGGCTCGGGTATTATACCGTTCGTTCTGCGTTCACGGCTTCTTTGAGAACAGCCTGCTCGCCCAATTCTTCTTCTTTCTGACATCCTTCTCCGACCCATGTTCTTCCTCCGCATTGGAAGTCCCCGCGAGACTGGGTTCGGGCAAATTGCTGGGGTTGGGGGATGAGGAGCGGACGGATCGTTCGAAACTGGATGCGAGAGTGTCGTTGTCGAAATCCAAGGGAGGTGTTGCGGGGATATCGAACGGTCGATTGTTGACGATCCCGGTGATCGGTGGTGCGAGTGCACGACCGGTCTGAGCCTCCGTTCGAGGGATCGGCGTGGTATGTGATGTAACCACTGTGTTGGACCGACCGGGGACCTGATCGGATCCCTCGTGTTTCTCTTTCGAAGCAAGACTGAACCTACACCTCTTCAGATCGTCCAGATAACTCCTCTGATTCATATTGACCCCCGTATCAGGATCGATATCCCAACAACCCACCGCCCCGCTCAAGATCATCCCGAGACCCGAGACGGCCGACATGTCCGCGGCGCGTTTCATCGGTTGAGCCAACACCTTTGAACCCAACAGATAAGCACGAGGCGCGGGGGGATCGTTGAAGTCGTCCACGGCGGGTTGGGGGAAGACGGATCTCAAATAAGATTCCGAGGTCTTGATGAGAGCGGGCGATGGGTTTCTCGGCAAGACGTGAATCAGCGCTTGAGGCAGTCGATTCGATCCCCCCGTAAACTCGCCGCCGGCGGATCCTCTTCTGGATCGACTCCCCATCGTCTCCTGCCCCTGTATTTCGTTCGAAGCTGAAGGAGACTTGCCACCGAACGTAGGAAGGTAAGGCAGACAAGTCGTAGTAGTGACCAAGACGTTCTGCAATGCGGCCTGGAACGAACCCGCCGTCTCCTCCACCGGTAAGACGTTCACGATCGCATCCAGCACCCTCATCCCTTTCTCCCCCATCTCCGTCGTCTCGGCAGCAGAAGAAGGAGTCAGGCCGAAAACGCTAGACAAGCTTCGAGGTAACCCTGACGCTCTCCTCTCCCTCTGCGCATTCGTGATGGTCAAGGAACTAAACCCGTCCCCCGGATGACCTTGCGCCCCGGGGAAATCCACACTAGCCCTCCTACTCTCGGAAGGAGAGACGGTCGTCGGTGTCGTCGCGCTAGAACCGGTATGATTCCCCATGACCCCTGGCCCTAATGTGCTCGGGTTCCAACCCGCCTCGGATCCAGAGAGGAAGGAGGATCGTCTCTTCTCCCCCGCCCGTCTCTTTCTCCACCGGTATGCCATTTCCAGAGACTCCTTGATAAGATCGCCGACCGTCTTCCCCTGCGTATCTCTCGCTAAGAACTGTACTTCAGGGAAACACCCCGTTCCCGTTCCCGTTCCCGTTCCCGTTCCCGTTCCCGATCCTGATCCTGATCCTGAACCGGCGGACCGATTAAGCTCCGCAATCAACCCCTCCAACGTCTCATAGTACGTATCCCACCCCGATCCATGCCCGGGGGGACTCGAACTCGACTCATCTTCCGACCCGACAGCGGAGGAAGCGATCGAGCTGATCGTAAAGCTCGACAACCTCCTGCTCAACGTCGAAGCGGTAGAAAGTGCTCGAGGACGAGCGTGATCTTGATTGGGGATGGATCCTGGAGCGAGGGAATCCGATGAATAAGGTTGTTGTGGAGGTTGCGGTTGCTGTTGTTGCGATCCGTTCAAGGGGTTAGGAGCGATCAGTATTAAAGTCGATTTGAAATCCTGTGAGACCAAGACGGGTCTCAAACTAGTCCAGCTCGGTTCTACCATGAGTACAAGTCCCGTTTGAAAAAGAAAAAAAGGAGCATCAGTGCCTCTCTCTCTCTCTCTTATTCTCCTCCCCATGGAGCACAAGTCAATGTACTGACCTCCGAGAATCAAAACCACCCTCCCCCTATTCCCCCCCGCCCCCGCCCCGTTCGCCCAAAGTCTACACCCCTCGTCCAACCTCTCCAGATCGATCACCCATTCTCCCCTCCCCCCTCGCCGGGATCGCTCCATCTTCTTCCTCTCCCTCTCCAAAGTCGATTGAGCCGTCGATCGGGAGGCTTGACTAGGTCCGGGTAAGGCTTGGGGGACGGAGGGGGGAACGGGGGAGGACGAAGAGGGGGAGGAGAATGGGAATTGGAAAGAGGATGGGATAGGGGTCGGGGGTTCCAAGAACGATCTAAAGGGGACGACCCCATTGGACGATGATGATCTTCCCCGACCCGTCTTCCCCTTCCCCTGTCCTTGACCTTGACCTGAAGCTTGAGCTGGAGCTGGAGCTGGAGGTTGATCGAATTCCCTATCCCAACCTTGTTGGAGCTGCATCTGTTGTTGCCTCAAGGACCGTTTACGAGCCAGCAGACTATCCTCCGGTACAGGATCTAGGGAGTTGGTCCGTCTGTTTCGACGGGGCGATTGTCCCTGTGTCTGCGAATGTGATTGTGATTGTGATTGCGATTGCGATTGCGATTGCGACTGTGGTTGAGAGGTGTTGTTGAGGAGATCGGGATGACATAGGGAAGAGATGGGGACGGAGGGTGATGAGCGGGAGAAACGGGGGTTATAGGATGGGGAGGATGACGAAGGGTGCATCAACATCTCGTCCTCGTCTCTATCTGCTATTTGTATGGGTATCCAGGGGTTGAGATGGTCCACCGTGGTAGTTTGCTACGTTATAGGTATGAGCCGACTCGGTCGATTACGTCGGACGTTGAATGTAAAGGTGGTATCGGGGTATTGTGTCGGAATGCGAGAGTGGTTATAAACGCTATAAAGAGCAAAGAGCAAAGAGCAAAGAGCAAAGCCGCCCAAGAACCAGGGTTCGATCGAAAGGAAGCGTTCGATAACCTTTTCTACGATCCTGGTGACCGTTTCATCATCGTGAACAGTGTGCGACGGTGCGACGGTGTGTAGTGTGTAGAGCAGATCGGGTCGGTTTGCGCAGTAGTCGTTTGTGATTGATTCACCACTTTGTACACTTGTACGTTCTCACACTTGCCGATGGCTGCGAGCGTGTGGGTGGGTGGGTTTACGAATCACTGATCGATCGACGTGGACGTGGTGGGTGTGGTGGGAGGAGAGTAGCGGTAGGTTGTTTGCATTATAGAGAGGGATTAGAGTGAGGGTGATGTAGCAGTGTACTAGGTAGCAGTGTGCTATGCACTGGTCTGGCTGTTATTGCTACAAGCAGCGTATCACCTGCTTCAGCACGGCTCGCTAAGGCTTGGCATCTCGCATCTCGCATCTCGCTAACGACGTTTCATCTCTCGTCCGTTCATGTCATCACCCGTCAAGTACCACAGTAACTGTACCACTGTGGCTGTAGTAGCTGTGGTACACCATACTGTGTCTACTACCACCACCTCGACCAGTCACACGACCACTCTCCCCGTTTTCCAGCTTCCAGGAATAACCCACCCACCAACCAACCACCAACGATACTGCGAACGCCACTTGCCGCACCATTCCGATTACGTACACACAGAAATCATCTCGAATTGTCATCGGCGCATTTATCGTCGAGGATATGAACAATATGCGATATGAGATGACAGATCGACAGAGAGGAAATGAATGATGAAAGTACTAGATCAAATAAGAAAGGGGCATCCTATCCTTACAAACACAATCCACAGTCGATTCGTTCATTAACACCACCAGCACCACCGCCGCGACCACCATCAACACGTATTCGCGTTCGTCATCACACTCGTCCATCCGCACGCAGATCGTCGTCCTGCCTATGAACCACCGTCTCACCGCTCGCCACCCGAAGGACTCATCGTTCTCTCAAACGAACTACTGGGTCGATGATCTCCCTCGGTCACATGAACGTTCCCACTAGTCACCGAAGGGTTGATCACAGGTGACCCCGGGGTACTCCCACCGTACTTCCCCTGCCCCCCGCCTCCCATGGAAGAAGAGGACGAGCTGGGGAACCACATCCGACGTGAATTCGGGGAACCGGGGTTGAGGCTGGATCCCGTATGAGGTGAAGGTGAGGAATGTTGGTGGATCAGACCTGGATGGGGATGGATGGCGTTCATCCCCGTATTCCCGTTGCCTCCCGCGTTCCCATTCCCACCACTCCCACTCCCACTCCCACTCCCATTCCAACCGGCAGGGTAATACGCTTGACCCGGTCCAGGTTGTTCTGCCCAGCTCTGGGGTCGAGAGGGAACCCCTCCCGACGAACCTCCCATCGTCCCCAACGTCTGGGTACTACTGGAAGCCCCGACCAAGCCCGACGATCCATTGACATGCGCGTTCGAACCGAACGGTCTTCCCGCTCCAGCCGTACCGACCAGATTCCCATCCGATCGATGAGAAGAGAGCCCATAGTCCCCCCCTCCTTGCAACCCCAACCGAACCCCGTTCGGTCCCAAGGGAAGACCCATCCCCGACGCGCTCCCAGCCTGAACCTGGCCAAGTCCGGATCCCGATTGAGACATCTCCCCTCCCCCCATCCCGCCCGGTCCCTTCTTACCCGGCGCGAGATGAACAGGTCGTCTCGCATTAGCATAGTTGGAACAATGCTTGAAGATCTCCTTGGGGGGTAGATCCAGACTATCCTTGAACAGTTGACTGACGTTCTCTTCCAGGACGAACCTCAGTTCTTTCGGGACGGTGTAGAACTCGTCCTGATGATCGATCAACGTCTTTACCGCTTGGATGGCCACAAAGGAATCGTCCCGCATCGCGTTCGTCCCCTTTGAATACAGGATCGACGGACAGATCACCGTCGCCAAGTTTTGAACGTCCATACGGGATCCCGTCTCTTCGTCCACGTGGGAAAAGGAGGCGACCCATTTGAGGAAGACGAACAAGACTTCCATCGTATCCCTGTTCACTCGAGGGAGCATCGCGACGAGTAGATGAAGACATCGTAATCGTTCATCCTCGTCGGGTAGGTCTAGTTCACAACACCAATCATCAGATATCCGCTATTGCACAAGGGACACGGATCGACCACTCACGTTGCGCAGCACAGAACAGTTTGTGCAGACGGAAAGTCATCAAAGGATCGGGCAAGTCTCTCAAGAACTTTTTCAAAAGCGCCGCCAGTTGGACCGGGTTATCGTCCGATAGACTGACAGAGGTAGCATCCCGGTCCAACGACTCGGCTACATTGTTCAATCGCTTGATGTTCCCGTTCTTACGGAAGATACCCTCGATGGACATGTCTGTTTGTCAAAGTCGTAACAGGTCAATCACGTTGTACGTCATCAATGGTGCAGAGTTCAGATACGCACCCATCTGTTTCATGGCAGAGACGACGTTATCGATGAATTCGGGAACTCTCAACTGAGCGTTCGTCGCACCCAGTTGAGAATCACTTCCAGTCTTCTCGACGAGAATCTCGAGAGGAACTCCAAAGACGCCTATCGTTGCAATAACTATGAGAAACGTCCCCAGACCAACAACCCGACGAGACGACTAACCTTTCCGCTTGACATCCTTCTTGTCTTTCCCGGGCTTGAACAGCTTGTTCCACCACTGGTTCTTTCGAATCTCGACGAGCTCGAAAAGCTCTTCCATATCGATGTAGTTGGCGATGGCCGACTTGGTCAACGTGATCAATGCGAAATGCTTGACAATCGTCGCATCAAGCGCTGAAAGCTCAGACATCAACGGTCGACCTTCCAGTGTAGGTGGGGGACGGTGCTCCAGCTTGGCTTGTTCGGCTTCGACGAGCGCGGGTATGTCGGCCAGCGTGACACCTTGTTCGTGCTCGAACGGAGACTCGTCGTTTTCCGCCTCATCGGTAGCTGGCGCAGAAGTATCAGGCGGGGTATCATGCGATCCGTCGCTCACGATAGCAATATGAGTATTTGCTCTGCCAAATGCCGGTCGTAGAATATCCAGTCTTGACCCCGTACTGGGTCCTGAAGTGTCCTCGGGAGGCTGTATGATGATCACCTCGTGACTAGCTCCAGATTGGCCAGCTGGGGAAGTCAAAGCACTGGGAATTTGCGAATCCGAAGAGGTCGTGATGCTGAGCTGATGCAGTTGACCATCTACTGACCGCTGCTGATCGTTTGTACCGTCACCTTTTGCAATCTTTCCCGATGGGCTTTCGACAACGGTAGAACGCTGAGGCGTTCGTGCTGTAGCTGATAACTTTCTATCAAGGTTGACAGACTTGAGTCGCTTGATGTCAGTCGAGTCTCGGTACGAGTCATATAGCGAGGTGTTCGTCTCGGATGTTGCTGGTAAGGCTACGTTGGCTGAAAGATTGTTGCCTGTTAGGACTAGTCTATCTTAGTATATCAAAGTCGACTCACCAGATGAAGACGAAATCACGCCAGAGTGGCGCAAGTGGTCCCACAGCCTTCTCAAAGCGACGTTCAACAGGAAAGCGAATTGTTCCAAGCGAGACACGCTTTCGAATCCTATCATATTTTCCCGCTGAGAGTGCTCTTGGCAGAACACGTGTTCAACTTCGATTGCGTTCGACGAGATTATGTTGGATGCCGTGAAGGTGAAACCGTCTGGTCGAGGAAGTGCTCTCCGCTTAGGTGGGCGAGCATCTGGATCGGTTGGAGTCTGGAACTCTTCGATGAAGCTGGCGACCTTGTCGCATTGTGTACACTGTAAGCAGGGTGCGTGCCATCTTTCAAACAATCCCAGACGGATACAGTCCTCCTCGATTGTCTTGCGGCAGCTCAGACACTCATCAAGGCCACGCGGCGTAAGTGGACGTCCTTGAAGTACCGATTCACCGACTACCTCGAGCTATCGAATGGAGGTGATCAGCTTTGCTATGCAGCTGCGAATGGCATCAGGACTCACTGCCAAACTCCGATATCCGTATGCGATATTACGCGTGCTTGTTGTGAATGCAGGAGGCACATCAGGTGGAGGTCCATTCGCTTTCCTGCCGAAACCTCTCTTGGCCACTCCGGGGTCTCCGTCATCTTTCGCAAGCAGAGACAGACGGGCTAGCAGATAATCCAAAGCTTTGACGTTTCCGTGTTCCCGCTCCAACTTGAGTGACCCCGTCAAAGCGATCCTTATCAAGATCTTCAAGTAATGTGCGAGACCAGTTACCAAAGCAAGGAGCTCCTGAGTGACCTGAGCCTTCTTTTCAGGCGACTCTTGTGTGTGCGACAGGAGGGAGAAGAAGTTGACAGTCTTTCTGCACAACATCTTAGCTTCTCGGGTGTGAGCCATTCCTGTTCGATCGTTGAGCCTTGTTAGCTCGACAAGCCATTTTTCATGTTGTAAGAAAAGCGCACCTTTAGCTTTCTCAATCGCAAATTGAGCCTCGAGATCATCGATGGCAGCAAACAGGATCTCAACATGCAATATGAACCGTTCCGCCATGGTAATCGCCTCGCCATACTGCCCGGCACTGACAAACCGAAGCATCTCCGATATGCAAGCTGCTGAGCTTTCCTCGAAGGCTGAAAGCACCCTCCAGATCTGCTCGACCTGGCCTTCCATGCGCACTTGTTTGGCGCGAAGGGTCTCGGCAGTTTCCTTGTGCTCTTCCGGAATCCCATCAGGATCTCCTATTGTGGAAGCTGTGGACGGATCCGTCGAACTTGCGGGAGTTGTCCGGAACTTCGATGTCAGCTTGACATTCCAGAACTGAAGACACAGGGAGAGGCAGACGATCAGGCTATGTTATCGGAGTTTTGGTTGTACGAGAAGACCTCACCTTATGAATCATGTAGCACTCGGGATGCCAGCATTCATCCTTTTGGTTTCGGTTGATTTCCACGAACTGCTTTAAAATTGCATTTGCACACCCCACACATTTCGTAGCAAACCGCGTAGAATAGTGGAAATGGCAATCTAAGGACGACAAAGTCATTTCAGTCAATCCTACATCTGGGCGATAACCGGTTCACTTTTCACTCACAGACTTGATCATCATGCTCGTAATACGAGTCCTGCGGCCCGAACACCGTCGAACAAGCGGAACATGTAAAGTGCTCGACGTGGTACTTTTTATCTGTAAGGAAGCGATGTTAGAGTTCGGGTCTCGGACTTTGGTTCAATATGACTTACTGCAGGCAGTTATGTAGCTTCCACGCAGAGCTTTATCGCATTTCCCACATATCAGGTCAAGGCGTGCAAAGTAGTCCCTTTCACACAGAGGATACGATCCATCTGGGTCATCTACGGGGAAAAATTTGGCAGCAACGACAACGTCGCAGTCCTATCGTGACAAGATGTTAGAACCCGTGATAGCCGTCGAAACACGACCTGAGAGGCGGGAGTTACTTACCTTGCATCGGAAACAGTCCAAGTGGTAGACCTTGCCCATGGCCCTGACAAACTGCCTTTTCACGGGTTTCCCACAGTTTCCGCAGATACTACCGTTCGGCAAGGTCCCACTGCCCGAACCACCTGCTCTGCTTCCAGTAGCGATCTGATCCGAAGAGACCTGTTTAAACGAATCCGACGTGCTAGTGCCGTTCGTTATTCGCGACCCGTGACCAGAGGCTAGGCTCATTGAGCTGGTGGACTGGGTGCTGGAAACGGTTGTCATCCCTGGTTGAGAGTTCGCACTCTGTGAAGGGGTCACCGTCTGTACCGAGTCTCGTTGAGAAGATGACATCGGTACAGGCGGTCCGGGAGCGGTAGTCGCCACGTTCGCATGAGGTGGACCAGGCGGTATCATATTCCCTGAAGGATACCCCCAATTCCCCGTACCTGGCGAATTATCCCTCCTCCCGGTAGAGGAATTTGATTTACTCGATCCTCTTCTCTCTTCCATGCCGTCGTTCGAAGAGTGCTGGAAATGCGATCCGGATTGATGACTGGTATCTGACCCAGGTGGGAGCGGGACATTGACGTGCATTCCGGCCGAGAAGGTTCCTCCCGTACTAGGAGTCGTAGGGCTCGTTCGGTGTGTTGGAGAATGTCGGCCTCCTCCTGTCCGCCGAGGAGAAGGAGGGACGATCCTGAGGTGACTCGAATTTGAAGTCGAGCTCATCCCTGTCGACGAACCACCATTCCTTTCCGTCGTGTTCGGCCCGGGACCAGGAACCCCGTATCCAACATTACCGAAACCCAACCCCCTTCCTTGTTGTCCGTTCTGATCCTGTCCCTGTCCCTGACCCTCGTCCACCCAGCCCGTCTTGCTTCTCCCCCTCCCATCACTCCGCACTCCTTCCTCCACCCCCCGTCGCCTATCTTCCCACTGGTGAGGATCAGTCGCGCTCCTCTGTGGTAATCTCCATTCTCCCTGTCCGTTCTGAACCATAGGCGAACTACCGGGACTAGAGCTTCTCCCCATCGCATTGGCCAGCCCTGGTGATAGATTAGGTCCAGCAGAATGAGGAGAGTGAGGGGTCGAATGGGGTCCCTGTGCATAGTAGGGGAAAGGACGAGAAAACTCCCCCCTTCCCTGTTGAGGTGTCGAGTGATTGGAACTTGTACCCGAAGAGTGGTAATTTCTGGAAGTAGGCGTTCCTGGTAAAGGGGGGTAAGGTAATCCTACCTCTCCCATCCCCGCCGTCGCGCCGACCCCTGAACCCGTCGAAATTCCAGACCCAGCTCCTTCCATTCTCTCCCTCGTATCCGATCGAGATCCCCTGGGAGAGATAGGATGAGGGTAATACCCACCCGGTCTCAATTCCCCTGTCAAACCCTGAACAGATCTTGTTCCCCCATTCGAGTGATTGGCAGGGGGTCCATTGTTAGCAGTCCTTGGACCGTGCTGTTGCTGTTGTTGTTGCAGCGATTGTTGTTGCTGGAGATGTTCTCGCTGATGAGAAGCATGAGACCAGCCAGATCCTCCTTCGGAAGAATGATCGAACGATCTCTGATCCATCCGGTTCATCGTCTAGGTTCCTCGTCGAAGGTCAAAGGAGATGAGTCGGTATAGTGGAAGATTGAAGGAAGGATGTAAGGACGGTGGAAAGGTTCCTCCTGGTTTCGTTAAAATGAGTGAGATGCTGGATTACGAAGGATACTGGAAAAGCATCGGATGTCGAAGGGAATCAAGCGAGGAGAAGGTGGATCTGTGCGGTTTTGTTGTTCTTCTTGACGTTCCTTTCCCGTCCGACCGAGATCCACAAGCTTGAACCTTTCAAATACGATCCTCCTGTAAAACTCTCTAGATCTCCTGTTCCTGCTCGTAAGGGACGATACGAATAGAGATCGTGGGAGAAGGGATATCTATCTGATCGCGTTCCGTCCACCTCGCAGATCTCTTGAAGCTCGAAGAGGATCGTTTCTCAGTCGAAAGATGTAACTCGTTAACGATCGACCACCACGATGGACATCGGCCCCGATATCCTTGTTGTTTCAGTTATGGATATGAATATATTCTGAATATCCGAGAGATGGAGGTCGGGTGATTGCTTGCTAGCTTGCTTGCTTTGATGGATCGGAGCGGGAGTAGCGGTAAGCGAGGGGAGAGGGAGGTGATGCAAGATTGGTCGTAGCGGTATTGTCTACACAGAAGCAGCTAAGAGTCGAGAGTAGGAGGAGGAATGAGGAGGAGTAGCGGTGGTGGAAGGTAGGTAGGAATGCTATTGATCTCTGTTCCAAACGACCTAGTCTAGCTAGTCAAACTCTGTCAGGCAAGGTAGAATACGACGGTGACTAGCGGTAGAAATAGCTACTGCGAGTCTCAGGTCTGAGCGTTATAGCTAGAGGCAGGCCAAGGGCTAAATGAATGATCGACGCGTAGGAAGGCAAGCAAGCTTATTATTGCTGTGCCAATTCTCGAGACGTTGTCACCTGCGCTACTCATACGTGGAAAAACGTGTCGAGCAGCTACAAATCGGTGGCTCTCGATGTCAGAATCACACGAGAGTGAAAGATCTGGTAGATGCCCTCACGGACCGCCCTATGAGATAAAATTCCAAAGTTGAACTAAGATCCAAGAGCTGTGCCATGCTGCTCTCCCTCCCATTGTTTGTGACCGGCTTCTCCTCTAACGCGCGCGATGTGCGGACATCGTCACTTGAGATCCTCACGGACATCCCCCTCATGACGATTGACGGGAAACAGTATCATGTCCGCTCACCCGTGGCTCCTAATTTTCGGTTTCCCTCCTCTCCGCTGCTTGCGCTTTCTCTCTCGGAGCAGGCGAAACTTCAAGCTGTAACTTGGCAGAATCGTATTCGTCGACACCTCCCCCGTTCCATCTCGTTCTATCTCTAGCTCGTAATAGTAGTAGTAGTGGACACAGTTCAGGATCGTTCTTCCCGCCCGCCAAATCCACTAGCAAGCCGGACCAAGAAGAACTCAAAAAGGAGCAAGTCACTCCCTTTCCCCCCCAAAAAAACACCCTCCTTCATCTCAAGAATCAAACAACTAGACCGAATTAAACGATCAAAATGCTCGTCCTCGCTGAAACTTCTGTCGGGTTTTGTCTGTTCAAGTTGAACGATGAGTCCAAGCTCGAGAGCAAGGACTTGTGGAAATCGTTCGAGACTCCCGAGTTGGCTACTTCTGCGTGAGTACCTGTGTGAGGAAAGATCAGGTCGCTTCGAGTATGGAGACTGATCGGGGGGTTTGTCTTGGGAACACAATCAGTCTTAACCTCCAGGCCATTCACCGATTCCAATCTACCGCTTCCGCTGTAGAGGACATCACCGCCCTCCAAGAAGGCCGACTCTCCACTTCCCTCAGCGAATTCCTTTCCTCCTCTTTCCCCTCCTCCTCATCCAGCTCTTCCAAGAAGAGCAAGAAATCTTTGGAAGAGAAGTTGATCGTCTCCGACCCCAAGCTCGCGGGAACCATCAACAAGGCTCTCTCCATTCCCGTTCATTCCGATACTTCCAGTGGATTGCAGGATCTTTATCGTGGTATCAGGACTCAGTTGGCGGCGCTTTTGGGTAACGTCGGGGAGAACGATTTGGGAACTATGCGTTTGGGATTGGGTCACTCATTGTCCAGGTGAGTTGTCACGCTGGAAATTCAGAACCAGATGGATAGAAAGGAAACTAATACGAATCGCGTGGAACAGGTTCAAGCTCAAGTTCTCTACGGATAGGGTGGATACCATGGTCATTCAGGCTATTGCGCTTTTGGACGATCTTGACAAGGAGATCAACATCTACAGTATGCGAGTCAAGGTGAGCGCGGGTGGGAGCGATACATGGTGGTCGAAGCGATGGGACTGACGCATTCACGACTACGTAGGAATGGTACGGATGGCATTTCCCCGAAATGGGCAAGATCATCACGGATAACTTGGCTTATGCCAAGTGTGTGAGGGCGATGGGTTTCCGAACCAACTGTTCTGGAACCGACCTGAGCTCGATCCTCCCCGAAGAGCTCGAGAACACCCTCAAGGCGGCCGCTGAGATCTCGATGGGAACTGAAATTTCCGATTCCGATATCGATCACATCCACTCGCTATGTGACCAAGTCATCTCCATCACCGAGTACCGTAAAGAGCTCTCGCAGTACTTGACCAACAGGATGGAAGCCATGGCTCCCAACCTTACCGCCATCGTGGGTGAACTCGTCGGAGCGAGGTTGATCAGCCATGCCGGTAGCTTGAACAACTTGGCCAAATTCCCCGCCTCGACCATCCAGATCTTGGGAGCCGAAAAGGCCTTGTTCCGAGCCCTCAAGACCAAGCACGATACGCCCAAGTACGGTTTGATCTACCACGCTTCCCTGATCGGAAGCGCTCCTCAAAAGTTGAAGGGAAAGATGGCGAGGATGGTCGCTACCAAGACCGCGCTCTCCATCAGGGTGGACGCCCTCGCCGATGCCGAGACGAAATCCAACCCCGCCGCCGCCCGAATCGGATCCGACAACCGAGAGAAACTTTCTTCCCGTCTCCGAGCGCTGGAGAGGGCTTTGGGACTGCCTCCTACGTACATCAAGGCCGACCGAAGGGAACAGGCCAGGTTCGAGTTGCAAGGGACCGAGGGGACTTATAACGACCAGACGGACGAGCAGGCTTTGATCGGTACTCAACCAGAGGGGAAGACGGCGGAGGAGGCCGCTATTGCTGTGGTCGCCGAGGTCAAGGCGGAAAAGTCGGCCGACAAGAAGGACAAGAAGAAGAAGAGGTGAGTCGATCGTTCGTTTTGATGGGAAGTTATTGGGTGCTGATGAATGGCCATTTTTTCTTCGTAATTCAGGCAAAGCGAGGCTCCCGCTGGTGATGTGACCATGGAGGTTGATGGTGAGGGCGATGTCGAGGGAGAGACCAAGGAGCAGAAGAAGGCACGAAAAGAGGCCAAGAAGCAGGTTAGTGATCGACCGAGAGATATCTACTCGGGACCGCGTGTATACTAACGCCATCACTCTTACTACCACTCCAGGCTAAGGCGCTCGCCAAGGCTCAAACAGAGTTGTCCACCTCGACCGCTGTGATCCCTGAAACCCCATCCAAGAACCTGGCTTCGGAAGAATCCAACGGGAACGGTTCGTCCAAAGACAAGAAGAGCAAGAAGCGACGAGCGAGCGAGGTCGAGGGTAACGGTACCGTAGCAGAGGGCGAGAAGAAGAAGAAGAAGAAGAGCAAGGATTGAACGGGGAAGAGGGAAGGAAGTGTGCGTCTGTCGGAAGAACGGGGGCGGTTTGTAACTTTTCGACCATGGAGGGGGATGATGGTTGTTTGTACTTTAATTCTTTGTTTCTCTTATGCCCGTACGATCGAGATCTCTCATTGCATTGAACAACTGGGATCGGTTCGGACGTTTCGGATGATGGGGCTTGCAGGCGTTACGGATCCTGCGTTGCGGATTGCGTGTTGAGTGATTGTCTACCTGGCCTTTGGGATGGTGAAACGGTTCCTTTAAAGGAGGAAACCCCCGCTCCCCAGTTTGGGCGAAGGGGAGAAAGTGCGTCAGGCCAGGAAGAGAAATTTGGATGGCTATAGGCCAGGATTTGACATTTTACACCAGATACACACACATCACATTGCTCTCAGTGTCAAGTCAACCTCGTAATGTCCAACTCGACCGCACCGACTCGAGCCCTACCTCATCCCTCTCAACAACCTCATTCTAACTCTCACACTCACCCTCATCCTCATACTCAACCTCAAACGCAAACCTCCCCCACCTCCCCTACTCACCAAACGCACCACGAGCCCACAAACACCTCCCCCATCTCCCCACACTCGGGCGGGTCGAAGAATTGGTTGAGCGGGATAAGACGGATGGGGGAGAAACCTGCGATTTCGAGGACTTGGGTCAAGAAAGGTACCGCCTCCGATCGAGGTGGTGGTCTTGGGGGAGGGACGGTTGATGAGTGAGTTGCGTCTTTTAAATCGTGCATAGAACCTCAACCAGTCCAGCTTGAAAGACCCGTACTGATTCTTACCTCTCTCCACTCGATCCCTCGCTTCAGAGTCGTACCGGCAACGAACCTCGGTCAAGGAAGAGAAAGACCGCTCGATCGTATTCATAATCAAGCGAATAGGAGGAGCGTTTATCTCCCCTTTGAGAGTCCTTTGACTTTGACACAAGATGGGAGGGGGTATGAGATGGGTTCCGTCCGTGCGGTTTGATGCTTGGTACTGCCGGTTGAAGGATTGGAATGCTTTGTGTGTCAGATCGGATGATTGATGGACGATAGGAAAGAGGTATGAGAAGAGGATAGTTATGGCGATGTACGAGGTGTAAAGCCGGATGTTTTTTGTAATGTAATGTTAGCAACGATATCGATCGATAGGCCGCTCTCGTTCTTTCTTGTATACTGTATGCATTCACAACCAATCAAGGATTGCGATCTACCTAGTCTGAAATCGACGTCATGGTTGTCGAAGAGGTACTGGATCTAATAAATCGCTTCGAGTAAGTAATCCCGGTCACTGCTCGTTAGCACCTCACTACTTGCTAGCGCCAAGAAGCTCATTTATCGACTTCTGAGGGAATCGACCGTGACACCGCTCAACTTCCTCAGGTCATTACGCATACTACACCACAGACCACAGCACGCAGAGGTAGATCCCTCTACCTAGCACCCTCAACTCCTACTCGGTGTGATAGTCCCTTCCTTCTACCCTCGCCGTTGCCACGATCCGGACTGGATTTGCCGTTTGTGGCTTTGTTGATAGAACGAAACACTTTATCAACACGCAACACGCAAACAATCACAAACGAATCCGACTTGAAACTCGATAGCTAGATCGTGCTATTCGCCTTGCTATACGACACATCGACTCTTACTTGACCTAGAGATAGACGCCAATCGTATCGGTCAGGAAGAGGTTGTGGCCTCGGGAAAAGAAGAAACTAACACAGCCGATCGACCTATATTGAGTTTGATGCGATGTCACCTCATCGCCTCGTGTGAAGAGATTTCCCATTAGACGACAACTCGTTCGCTCTAACTACAAGAACATCAGTCTCCTACCACTTGTCCTGAACCAGAAAATTCGAGGATCTTTATAGCGGAAAGATGACTTCCATCCATCCCTTTGCTCGAAGTCCGAACAAAGAAGCAACCACTCCTTCACCTCATTTCTATCAGACTGAACTGTTCCCCTCCAGTTCAGGTATCGGAGTGGATGGCTTGGAAGACGAAGGGGATGATGGTTTGAGGGGTATCACTTATGGAGTGAGGTCTTTCGGTCCTGGGCATGGACAGACTGCGCAAGGGCAAGGGCAAGGGTGGACGGGTCAGGTGGATCAGGTGCAGGGGAGAGGACTGAGAGGGGCTCCTCCTGCTTCAGGACCGCCTTGTAAGTACGACTCTGGAACGAGCAGTCATCAACGACACCTAACATAATATCTTGCGAATAAAACTTCTTGATTCTATTGAAATCAGCGATGGATCTACCACCTCTACCTCAAACTACAAGACAAAGACCTTCAAACGCTTCGATCGCTTCTTACCATACCGCCTCTTCCTCAACCGATCATCTTCAATCTCAAATCCCTACCAGATCTCCCGCACATACACAAACCTATTCTCAATTCGAACCTCATCAAGAACCCCACTCCGTTCCTCCCCGTCCTATACCTACAGACAGAATATCCTCAACCAACCTCCCCTCATCATCACGCCGAACCCGGATCCCCTCCAAAGACCTACTCCAATCCGCCCTAGATCTGGCTCAAAAGGCGGTCGAATGTGATAAGACCAATGACGTTCCCGGAGCACTCTCGATGTATCGAAAAGCAGTATCCCGTCTCCGGTGCGTGATGGAGAGGGTGGGGATCGAGCTGGGACCGATCCCTACTGGGTTAGGGTTGATGGAGCCTAGTGAGGCCGAGAAGGAGGATATCAGACAGGCGAGGAGGAGGAGAGAAGCGAATGGACAGAGAAGTGGGGATGAGGGTAAGATATTGAAGGGGATTGTGAGTTTTGGTGGACTGCTTGAAGGGAAATGGAAGGAGAGAGACTGATTCCTCTTGGACACGTTGGGAGGACAGCATGATGCGTATATATCGAGGATCGGTTTGCTCTGTGTTATGGAATCTAGTATCAAGAAGGAAAGTGATGCTCGTGGTCCCATCATTACGGACAGGCAGGATCAGAGCACGGGATCGGATACGGCTACTGCTCGACCAGCTGGGAATTCAGGTGAGACGAATCCTGATGAGTATACGAGAATGCAACAAGAGGTCCCCATCTTGGGCTCCGTTTCCAACCGAGTGACAAGACGTTCAAGCCTTAGAGCAGGGGAACAACTCGTTCATGCCATAGATCAGAGGGAGAATGAACCTTCTTCCCCTCAATTTCGGAAAGGAGAATTGGACAAGGACGTTCAGGGGTATTTCCCTCCGGCTTTGAAACAGACCCCCGTTCCTAGAGCAAGAGCATCTTCTATCAGGGGAAGCGTTATGGCGGGACCGTATGAGCTGGAAAGGCCTGTAGGGGAGAGGAGGAGGTCGAACGATTCGGCCGTCTCCCTTAATCAGATCCTGGAGTTCGGACCGGACGATACGCCTAGAGGAAGTTCGAACGGACATCAGGATGGTTCTGGACCGCCTGGCTCTAGCTCTTGGACCGTGGAATCGCCCACATTCACGGTCAAGTCTGGGTCTAGCTCGAGGAGACGATCGAGGTTTAGATCCAGTATTGCGGCTAGTGCCAGTCATTCGTTGGGACTGGAGGAAGAGATGGATCAGCAGGAAGCTCAGGAGGTATTGAGTCCCTCGCCTTTGATGCATGCGCAATTCGAGCAGGGTGAACCTGGATCTCAAGATGGGATGATCAGGTCTACTCCATATAACGCGGGATTACATCAGGCTTCTGGCGGAGTGTTTCCTTCTTACCCGTCGGATTCTAGTTCGATGCATTCGAGGCGATCGTCAGCTACGCCGCCTGAGATTTCCCCACGCTCGGCGAGTTTGGGGAATGGGATCTTCGCAGTTCAGCAAGCCGGTACGGAGGGCAACACTGGCTATTCAGTCGTGCAGCGACCCGGTTCGGCTTCGTCTGTGAGAGGCGTAAAGGGTCATAACAGAGCTCGATCGATCGCTTCGGTCTTGGAAGAAGAGGAAATATCTTACGAAATGGTGGATCATGAAAGCCTAGGTACAAGACGGACGACATCGACTCCTAGCTCTCGGGTACCTCTAGGTGCAAATGCCTACCAATCTCCTAGACAGGAACCTTTCCAGTCAAGCGTGCCGAACGGATCGAGCATCTATTCCGATCTATCATCGAATTCTGGAATCCCTCGAGCTCGAACGGTTTCTCAACCATCAAGCAGCCGATCTCTATCTAGCAGATTCGAAGCAGACAACGCACCACCGGTTCCATACTCGGGTCGTGCAGCATACGCTGATCTCGCTCAGACGGGTGCTAGCTTGCCTCCGCCTATGCCACCAAAAGCATTGGCAATCAATGTGCATGGAGCCACAGCCAATGCCAACTATTCGGATTCTCAGGCTTCCACGTCTACGGCAACCTTGATTGTGCCGGATGGATCGGAAGCACATGACCGTATGGTGGAGCCCCTCTTGTCTTCAGATGTATACGAAATGGCCGAATCCGATCCGTTATCAGCGATCACGGTCGAGCCACCTCCAACGAACTCGCTTCATAGACCATTCCACGTCCTCCGATTGCTACGGAATACCATCGTTTCGCCTTCTGGTGGATTCTTGAGTGCGCGACTGCATATTCCGCGTGCAATATGGAGTCAAGCGACAGTCAAATTAGTATCCCTAGACGTCAAAGTCAAGGTGATTGAGGTACTCATAGTCATCTCGACGAGTCTCACACGGAGCGGTGATGGTCTTTTGGCTGTCAGTCCGCCTGACCGTTTGAACACACCTTCACGGAACAAGTCGCAAGTACCGAACGTCGGGAAAGACTTTGCTCGTGCACTTGATGACGCGGATGGTCTTCTCGATGAGATGGAGAAACTCTTGAGCAAGAAATTGGGTCTAAAAGGAAATGCAAATAGCGTCAAGTCAAAAAAGATGTCGACTGTAAGCATTAATATCTCTGCAAGCAGGGATGCTCAGAACTGAACATAAGTATCTTCTGCAGACCGGTATAAGCGTTCTCGGCTCGAAATTTACCAAGACATTCGATCGGATAGCCACAGGGAAGAAGTGAGTACATCGGATTCCAAAAATAATGTTCCTTAGCTTAATACGAAACGACACAGTGTGGATTCTCCGACTGCATATGTCGATAGTCTGTCTCGACTGTGTCTAGAATCGCAGGTCATCGGTGAGACTGTGTCCGGTATTGTGTCGCCACTCAGGAAACTAACTTTACCTCTTGTTCCTCTAACAAGACTCGCACCTGCGGTATTTCACTGAGAAGGCGCCGTTGAGTTACGAATTCTTAAGTCCGGATCTTCGGTCTCATATCGAGACCAAACTGCGCCGGATGTCAGACTTCTTCAGTAACTTTGTGATGACGTTCGTCCTTCAAGACGTTGGTTTCTTACTTGTGCGTCAAGTCTCCTTAACCCCTTCCAAGCACTACTTGTCCGCTGACTAATCGATCCTCTTTACGGGTGCAGGCAAAATATCTGAAACAATCAAGTAAATGGTTAGAGGATTGAAAGAGGTTGTAGTGGTCGGCCGGGACAGGGGCCAAGAGACCAAAGGACAATGTTGTATAGCTTCGTTGATGGACAACGATCATACTTCGAGCAAGAGGCACGATTTTCCCGTTGGAGAAGGGTGATTGCTAGTAATGACCGCCTTCAGTTTGTCAGTATCCTGATCACCCTCTTCCTTATCAAGGGAGAGGGTTGAGTGAAACGTAACCCCAAGGAACTCCGTCAACTGTTTGCCAGTGGCCAATTCCGCTTTTGGAGAAAGAAGTTGGCTCTTCCTGCCAAGGAAGTCCTCACAATCGACAACAAGGAGACTCTCAATTGAACACTGCAAAAGTATTCAAGCGGGAGGTCGCAACGATAGTCTGTGTGGTGAATGTTCTACGAAAATGCTCGATCGAAGAACAGTTATACCGTAACTTGCAGTTGTCGTACGCAATGCGATTCGATATATTCAAGCCCTATACAATTTCAATTACCTCGATGGGGTGTGTGATACAATTCTAACATATCCTACAGTGCACATCTATTTACCAAATCCGTCACCTCAAGCGACATAATACTTTGCGCAAAACTCCTTCAACCTCTCACAGGCGTCCACGAGCACCGCGTTGGGAGCAGCGATGACCAGTCTCATGTGGTTATCGATCCCGAACGATTGTCCCGGGATACAGAACAGTGCTTGATCCTTGACCAACGCTGCGCAGAAGTCGACGTCCGATGCAAAGTCTGGGAAATGAGCGATATCAATCCCCAACAAGAGGTACATGGCGGCGGTCGGGAAGGTGCAGTCAAGTCCTGGGATGGCCGTGAGCATCTCGTAAGAGGTCTTGGCATTGTTTTCCAACTTGGCGACGACCTCGTTGAACCAAGATTCGGGGGTTTCATCTAAGATTCTAGGGAGAGCTTTCTGGATCAGGGAACAAGGACCCATGATCCTGTTTCCCCAGCAATGGAGCGCGTGTCGAAGGGCAGAAGCGTGGTTGGATGGGTCGTGGAGTACGATCCAACCGAACCTCCATCCGGGAAGAAGGAAACGCTTCGATAGACCGGAGAGGGTGACAATAGGGACTTCAGAGGTGAGAGAAGCGAGAGGTACGAAAGGGTGTTTGGACCATTGCATGTGGCCGTAGATCTAGGTAGAGGAGAAGAGAGTTAGTCGATAGGTTCTAGGCGATGCAAGGATATAAGATTGAGACTCACCTCATCTGCGATAATAGGAATCTTCTTCTTCTGCGCAAGCGCCACGAGTTGTTTGAGGTGATCAGGGTGCATGTTGTTTCCACAGGGGTTGCTGGGGTTGGTCTACCATACCATGATGGACACATGAGCACTCGTTATATCGTTCGACCTCAACTCTCAACTCACGATCAAGACAAACGACGTCTTATCATCGATCAACCTCTCCATCTGCTCTACATCACACTCCCAGCCTCTTTCAGGGAGACAGTCGTAGAACCTAATCTCGCAGTTTTCGATGTTTCCGAGCAAAGTCTCATACGCGGGGAAACCAGGGGCGGGGATGAGCACGTTGTGGCCGGGGGAGGTCATTGTCGAGAAACACATGTCGAGCCCGTGCGATGCACCGTGGACCTGTGAGCGGACGATGTGGTTTAGCAGAGGAAAGAGATAAGAGAGTAAGTGACTAGGAATGACGCCTTACCAAAGTCACATCGTCGCCCGAATAGTCGACACCATCCCATTTCGAATGGTATCTCGCCACAGCAGCACAAGCGGCCTTGTCTCCAGTTCCTGGTACATAACCGTTGGCAGCTCCACTGACAAGGGCTTCCTGAACCGCAGTAATGGAAACTTCAGGGGCAGGGTGTAGTCCGAAGACAGTCGGGTCACCAAGACCGAGGTTGATGAGTGGTTTTGTGCTGGTCGTGTGGGATAAGTCGAGACCTGCTACGACAGATCGAATCTTGTTCTTCGATCGGTACTGAGGTGGAACAACGGAACGCGCAAACACGGTCAGACAGGATGAAAGGAGGAAGGGAGGTTTGAAAGTTGACTCACAACAGCAGGGGCGGCGGTGACATTCCAGGAAGTGGGATCTTGGTATGAGACGGTCTGGGCGTCGTCGGAAAGTTTGAGAGCGATAGGCGTCGCTACAGGAGTAGGTTGAGTGGCGGAGGGCATAGCTGTGGTGGTGATGTGGTGGTGTTAGGTATCTAGTCAGGTCGTGGGTTGATGTCTGATTTGTGAGCTGTGAGTGGCTGATCCGAGAATGAGAACGATTCGCTTCTCGTATAATATATTCCTTTCACAATCATTTCTCATCGGGCATCACGGTCTTCGCGGCTTTCGGTCCACGCGTAATCACCCCCGACCGGGAAACCCGAACATCGGGAAATTGCGACCGACGGTGAGATAAGAAGATCCTGAGGTGAATCCGATACGGCGGAGCAGTCTGCGATTGGTGCTCACGATTAGCCAGATTCGAGTGGTAGTGTTATTCGACACGGGTTTGCAAGCACCTTCCTGAAGGTCCTAAGATACAGTGCGGGTTTTGACCTCAAAGTGCAGGTCGTATTGCCAGATGACAATGCCGAGCAAAAAGATATTGTCCTACCGGGAATCGAACCCGGCAGCGCGTTCTATTGAATTGTTGAATCAATGTTTGAAAGCTCGACTAACAATATCTATAAGATCTATAACCCACCTTGTGCTATTCAAGTTTCTGTCCGACGTGACTTTTGCTTACCTGCTTGATTGAAACACGTTTCGTTATCGACAATCGTGACTACAAATACGTTCGGTCGCTTCATTATTCTGTATATCTGACTGACTCTGCTGGATCGAAGTACTAAACGTGGAGTGGACAAGGTACGTCAACCCGTAGGGATATTGGCCGACCTGAGTGTAAGATATTTACCATGTTCTGGTTTATACTTGCAGTAATCTCTTCCGGGGCATAGACCTAACAGTACTGTAGAGTTCCGAGGGATCGAATTTACAGGTGAAAATTCCATCAATCCGATATTCTCGTCCGTCACTGATCTCGTGATCGAGTTTCAGATCTATTAGGCCTAGGACAGGTTTAGATCTACCTCCTCAAACGGAGAGGGACACGGATCAAGCACCATCAAAGATCCTTCGATTCTGAGAAACGTCCAACATGACTGATTGGATTTACATTGACGATGAGCAGAGAGGACGGGCAAGATCGTTAACACCAGGAAAACACGAAAAGGCGGTGCAGGTCGTCCCTCGTTCGAAATCCCTGGAGATACCTCTCTTTAGCGGTATGGAGTCAAACTTAAATAGCTGTTCAGTCGAAACCGCCACGGATAGAGGCAAGGATAGGAAGGAGAATGGCACAGATGTTGATTTGGTGTCAGAGCCAAAGCTTCCGGTTGTGAATACGTGTCCGGAAATTTCAATTCTCATGGGACAGGACCTCCTTTATCCTCCATTCGTCAACCAAAATATCGGAAAATCTTCTTTCAGTGAATCGAAAGTACAGACAGTAGGATATGTCTGCATGGACGAGGACAGAGGGTCGCCGGCAGACAAGACCACAGAGGAAGAACCCCTATTAAATCCCCTGGAAGGGGGTGGTGATTCTAGCTCAGGTTTTGAACGACCTGCACAGGAATCAATCGAGACCTGCCCTCCCTCAAAGCTATTGATGACAGGATTTAGTTTGACGGTCGAAACTGGCCCGTCGGATTCCTTTTCGAATGCGATCATGGAAGCTGGCATAGCGCAAGATGTCTGTGATCAGCAGCCATCGATGAGAGTGGAGCAGAAAGAATCACACGATCAGACCGTATTGAATACGTTCGGAGGATCGACCAACATCTTAGGTCGCCAAGTCTTATCAGAGCTTCCTGAATTACCAGCTGGAAGTTCACTATGCTTTCCCATCGAGGAGCAAGCGCGAGATACCGATCGAAACGCTTCTGTAGAGCACAGTCGTTCGACTAGGGACATGCAATGGTCTGTCGATGGAAATTCAGCGCTGGCGACGGACGGAGGGAAGGCAGAAAATGTTGTTACGACTGGAAGTCACCTGTGCATGCCGCACACCGAAAGTCAGGATGGATCGGGAGTAGAGCCGATATGCCAAGATAAGGAATTCAGCGAGGTCACGTCATCAGAATCGCAAATAAGCTATATCGCAGAGACTATGGATGCGGTAGATGGTGCCGGGATAACCACACCGCAGCACATAACCGTATGTGGGTATGAAGGCAGAGACAAGTCTATCCAGGTGGATGTAGCCAGCCCGAAAAGCCAAACCAAGTCAGATCCTGCTCCAAATCTCACGACCGAATTTGTGACTGGAACATCGGCTACCATAACAAACAAGATTGGACGGTCTAAATCGTTCTCGCAGATATATTCAAACTCTCCATCTGAAACACGGAAGAAACGAAGCGCTAGTTCCGGCGCCGAGCCCTCGTGCTGCGGATTTAGGTTCCGCCCGCTTCACGGTATCAGTATGCTGCAAGACATTCCTCTCAGTCCGATAGAGGCTCGGACCACCAAAAGGCCACTCAAGAGGTGCCTTAGCGATAACGGGTTGTCTAGGACACCCGCCAAGCGTCCAAAACCCTCTCGAACTCTATCTGATACCGATAAGCCCACGCCTTGCACGCAGCAGGCGTTCGTCGCGTCGGTTCCGATCATGAGTCGGAGCGTAACACCTGATAGAGAAATGCCAGAAGAACAAGACACATCTGGCTCAACTACGCCCCCGATCAATCAGGTCGAAGAGGACGATCTCGATGATGACGTTTCGTTTGAAGAAGCACAAGCTGCTCTGACTGCATTGAAGCGGGAGACATACGGACCGATCGAGATCAAGCTGAACATGCCGAACACGCCCGTGAAGAACAAGAAGAGGGGAGGAGGTGTAGTACTAGCGGTAAGTGATTACACGAGAAAATTGAGTCGGCAACTGAGTGCAGGGTTTAATAGAGAGTCACCAAGACCCCACCGCCTGTTCCTACCGCGGTCCAGGCGCCGATCGCGACTCCCGCGGACCAGCATTTGAAACGGAAGAGGCGATCCGATGTAGGTCAATTTTTTTGGCAGCGCATTCACCCCAGTATCATCTGATCTGTTTGTTCCCAGAACGATAAAAGCGCTCAGACATTGAAGAAACCGTTCAAACCGCCTCTGGCATCTGGGAAAGCCTTGCGCAGTTATCTCGCTTCCTCCAGCCCACCTTTCATCTGCGATACCGACCTGCTTTCATCGCCCACGCCTCATCCTCGCTTGACCGTAGATCCTGATAGGCTACAGAGGAAGCCGTTCCCTCGTTTCGAAAGTGCGCGTGCGAAGAGATATTGCACGCCCAAACTAGCAAAGCCTTTCAAGTCGCCCTCCATTCTAGGGCAACACGCATTGAGTTCCGGGACGGAACCTGCATCTGATCCGACGGGAGGTCCTCCATCCAGCCCAACCCCGACAAATTCTCGAGCAAGGCTTCTCCCATCCTCGGACCAACCGAGTATGCCTTCCAGGACGAGCGAGATCGCAGGTTTAGAAGGACGACGACAGACGCTCATCCAAGCGTTGAAGATCGTTCGGAACGAAGAGGACGAGGATCGGCTGAGGGAACTGCATCAACAATGGTTGACGGCTGGAAGGGAGATTTCCGAAAAGCTATTCAGTATTGTTCCCGAGCCTGCTCAAGAGCAAGAAGGACCGGGACGCGATGGAAGGTTTGGGCGAGACGAGGGAGCTGGAGGTACGGCTGGAGATGGTGTAGTCAAGGATTGGACGATCGGAACGATGTTAGAGGCCTTATCGGTCGACCCGACGTTGTTCGGGTGGAACGCCGAGCTTGAAGATTGGCAAGATTGATCTCCTCATCTCGGTTAGACCTTACGGGATCGCCTCTTCTTCTGTGGGATATGACGATGTTTCATGACACATATATCTAGCTATCGAGTTACATCCCAGCGAGCGAACGAGTGCGGTATTATAAGCGAACAGAGACGATTTGGTTGGCTACATGTAGAGAGAAGAGGCGAGCTTGAGACCCCAGATTGAGAACATGAGAACGAGAAAAGATCCGGAAAGACGAGCGATATGAAAGCTGATAGGGCGAGCGGGAAGCGGGGATGAAGAGAATTTTATCCTCTGTTCTCGCTATCCAACGTCCTTTCCCGCTGTGAAACGGCCCGATCCTCTTCGTATTCTAGTGTCGATGTCCATCGACGAGGATCGAGAAGATCGGGAGTGTTGGTTCTCCCATGCGTAAGAAGACTGATGCGGTGACGGTGAGATCCGATTAGGATATCGATTATCGATCGATCGAGGGGGACGTGATCCTGAATGTGAATGCGTATGGTCGTAAGAGGAATAAAGACGTTCGAGAGGGGGAAGGGCGATTTTGGTTCGTTGTCCATTCAGGGAGGTACGTAAGTTGCGATCGGACGGAGAGGGAGGGAGGATGAGGATGAGGAGGGAAGAAGGGGGTCTAGGTGAAGTTGGCCTGTTGTGCTGCTTTTCTAGCGGCCATCTTCTCCACTGAAGAGGTAAGGCGAACGTGAACGTGAACGAGAAGCACGAAGAGGATGACACGATGAGCGTTCCGAGAACGAAAACGCGCTTAGATGGGAAGAAGGATGGACTCACTTCCACTTCGTTTCGATCTCTGACCCCTAGCCTGTTCCCTCTCCAGTTTCTCATGCTGCCACCTCGCCTCCAAATATTGTCGTTTCTGATAGTCATGCAAACAACGAGGAGCAGGATCAGTCCCGATGCCCCGATACACGTCGAAAAAAGGGGCGAAAAAAAGAGGGCGGACGCACGGTATATTCGAACAAGGACAACGTATACTGATAAACCGGATCATCCTCGTCGTATTCCTCCCCCTCTTGAACCTCATTAACGGTCCGATCCGATCCGTTCTCTTCCTTCCCTTCTTCCTGCCCGGTGATGGGTTTAGCTTTGAACTCCTTCCCAATCCCCTTCAGTTCGCCTTCATGTCCATGTTCATGTGCGGCCCCCTCGTCCGTTCCAATATCCAGCTGTTCAAGCGCAGTATCGATCCCTGCGATCCTGACGTGATCGGGACCCATCGTCTCCTCGTCCAACTCCTCCAGATCGGAGGAAGATAGGGAGGTGGCAGAGGTTGCGGCGGAAGAAGCGTTGGAATGGGCTCGAGCGCGGTCCATCTCGATTGAGGATTGGGGGAGGGGAGAGGGAGGGGATGATCGGTCGGAAGGAGGTGTGGCTGGGGTTGAGGTTGTCATGGTGGTGAGCGGTGGTGAGTGGTGAGTGTTCTGGAGTCGTCGTCGAGTACGTGGAATGCGAGTTGAGGATAAGTGATGGACTGGCTAATAAAATGTCCGCTACCACACTCGAGACGATGCGATTACCACTTCAAGACGAGAGATCGAGAGATGAGCAATCGAATATTGAATGCAATGTCCGTTGTACGTTGTCCGTTGGTCTGCGACGAGCGATACGATAAACAATCTCGATCACCCACCGCTGAGATTCTTCATTCTTCCCATTCCAAGCGACAAACGGTCGATCAACCCTCAGCGCTCAGCGGGGAAATCTATTTCGCCAAAGGAGCTCCGCATGACACGCGCACACGACGGGCTACGTCACCGTCATCCGTCACCTCGCCCACCAGCGTCCAGGCGGCATCAGCGGGTGATTCCCGCTCTCCCATCATCCCACCTTTTCACTCTCTCACTCTCTCACTCCCTCAACTCCCTCAACTCCCGTTCATTCGATCGTTCTCGTCCCTGGTACCGCTGGGCTGTGCGCTGTGATCTGTTCCAGCCACTTTCACAGTCCCACGGACATTCGACACGGTGTGTAACCCCATGGTTTCCCACCTAGTCCCGTCGTAACCCATCAATGACCGACCTATCGATCAGAGTTCAGAGTCCCCTCGGCGCCGAAGAAGATGACGCGCGTCGCATGTGATCGTGATCGTCGCCCAGTTCCAGAGATGAAAACCCGGTCTTGTGAAGAGAGGGCAAAAAGATATTTCTTGATGAAGAATCGAACCCGTCCTTGCGCGTTCAATTGATCTGTTGACCCAGAGAGAGTCGCGCGTCCTAGCCGATAGACGAGTAAGGACTTCGAAGTTGAAACTCAATCTATCAATCCCATATAACACTAGAACGAATACAGGCGCGGACACTGCCCCATGCCCGCGCTCTCACCGGAACCTGGAACGGTCGTGACGTCACCGCGAGTCGTCTCGTGTGAGACAAGAGAGAGCGAGCGAGAGTGCGAGAGGGGGAGGGACGGTTTTGGATTTAGAGTAAAGCCATGCGATGGGACGATGAGGTAGGTGGCCTCGATGTTGGACATGTGGCCGTGGGTGGGCGGTAGGTGGTATGGTAGAGCATGGTAGAGTAGAGAAGGGTATGGTAGATGGTAGACTGTAGTAAGAGCACATTGTACCGCACAGTTCAAACCTACGTTCCAGCCTCGAATAGCTTAGGCACGATAAACTTCCGAACGAGCGAGCAAGAGCCGCACGCAGAGTAGCAGAGTAGTACGGCAATAACAACCACAACCGCTACGACTACCACCCTATACTCAGTAGCTATACTACTACTACTACTAGCTACTAGCTACTCTCAGCATCACCATCATCATAATAGCTCGTCATATTTCATATCTCATAGTAACACGACCTGGCTCTTACCCACCCCCTCACCCCTCACCCTCTAACTCGACGGATAACACCGACCAACCTGAATTCCCACCTTTCGTTATTCCTTCCACCCATTTCGACCTCGATCCTTATCCTCATTCCCGGCCTCGACCTCGGCTTCAAGCACGACCACGACCTAGAACCCCGAGCCCGAACCCGAACCCGAACCCGAACCCAAGCCTGACCTCGTAACGATCACCCAACCCACTCATACTTCATACTTCAGAAGAAGGACCAGGATCAATATACACGGATCCGTTCCTTCCCACTTGAAGAGCCTAGAGTTCAGAGTTTAGGTTTGATACCAGTGGACGGGAAACGAACACACAAGTGAACGGGTCAAGAAGTGAACGAGTTGCGGGAAATAGATCGATAGGGGACAGGAAACGGGACGATTAGTTAAGAGAGAAGAGAAGAGAAGAGAAGAGAAGAGAAGAGGGAATCACCTGAGCAATTGGGCTAACGGGCAACGGGTCTGTAATCATTCCCTACAAGTCATTGGTCTGAGACTTTGTCTTCAACCGTCCTGTCACATCACACCATATCCTAACATCCTCCCCGGTCAAATCCCCACGTACCCACCCATACATTTATCCTCCCCCACTGCCAACCATCCAACCAACGTACCACCCAACGAAGCAACGAAGCGATAATGGCAGGAGACCACCGTTGTGAGGTTTGCGGGGCGACCTTTACCCGACCTCAACATGTGGGTAGACATATGCGGTCCCGTGAGTTCTTCGTGTTTCTCTTCAGAAACGAAAGGTGCGCTGGGGAGTGGGAGTGGGAGTGCTGATCTTGTGCTTTTTGTTTTGTTTGGGTTTTGGTTGTTCGGTTTTCGGTTTTCGGTACGGTACGGCTCGGTGCGGAATACGTACGATGGGATCCCCCCTGGATAGATACCGGAGATAAACCTTACCCATGCGTTCATTGTCCCGAGAGGTTCGCCAGGAGGTACGTCTCTCTCCTTCTCCCTTCCCTTCTCTTCTCTCGGATGGGATCTTCTCGCTTACCCCCCCCCCCCCCCTTTTAAAATCTCTTCTCCATCACTCGATCGGTTCTTCCACCTTTAGCGACCTTCTCTCGAGACACGTGAACAAGACCCATTTGACACCGGACCAAATCCCTCCCCCTAATCCTAGTAGGAGGAGGAGGACAAAGGTCGATCCTTCCCCCACCACCGCCTCTGCCTCTGCCTCTGCCTCGGCGTCCATCTCTACCTCTACGAACTCGAACTCGAACGCGAATTCTGCAGGGCTTACGAACGCTCGAGCGAATAACTCTGATAGAGTGGGGGAAAGGGGCAAGGTGGGTAGGGCTGAGGGGGGGAAGGTGAAGAAGGGGATAATGAGGGGGACGAGCGCGAGGAAGGGGAGTGGGGTGGGTCAAGAAGGGAAGAAGATTGGTTTGGATGAGACAGGGCGGGAGGAGGAGGAGGGGGAGGGTGATGGAAGCGACAACGACGACGACGATGATGATGATGACGACGACGATGACGATGATCTGGAGGACGAGTTGAATTGGGATGGATCAAAGTGAGTCTAGTTTCATCACGTGGGATTCAGGTAAGGAAACTGGAGACTGACACGCTCTTGGACACAGGATGAACATGTTTCAACATTCTTCCGGTTATACCATGAATCCCGCATATCAATCGCTCGATCTACCAACCACCACTCCGACCTCTTTCCAACCGTTCGCACCCACCTATCAACTCGGTCCGAATCCCACTCAACCGGAGGACCCCGCGTTGGCCCAGTTCACTGGCGGGATGGATTTCATGGCGAACCCGCCTTCCGTGAACAGACAGATCTCTTTCGGAGGGTGGTATCAACCCTTCTCGCCCGGACTGCTGACCGCTAGTATGACCGATCCGACCGTTCCGAGATCGACCCCACTCAATGGGGCTCAGGAGACCAGGATGATGGGCATGGGTTCAGGCAGTTCTCCATCCGGATCGACCCACTCGATCCCGACCATGAACAGTTCCCCTCTCGTCAACGTCATGTCGCCGGAAGAAATCAGATCGCTCTCCTTCCGAACGAACACTACCGGTTCTTCCGCCACCTCGCCCCATGTCTCGCGGTTGGATCCGGTCCCGATGAACGGGCTGTCTATCGGTTCGGGGGATGGGTTCTCTTCCTCTTTACCGGTACCGAGATCAGGCGAGACGACGGATCAGGTCGCGGTGATGAGAGGACCGAAGAAGAGGGCTTGTGAGCAATGTAATGCCAGCAAGGTCAAGTGTGATTCTCAATTACCTTGTCGTGAGTTGTCGCCATCATCTTTAACCAGGCGGTGATTTGGGTCGGGAGCTGATTTGTTTTTGTCGAACGATTTAGACAAATGTACGATGAGAGGGATCAGGTGTACATACCCCATAGGAAAGAAACCTAGCAAGAGGACCGTGAGGAGTGCGATCGAGATGGGTTCGAACGGTCATACGGCCGCACCTGTCACCGGTAAAGGCGTCGACCCACAGCCTTGGATGTACATGGCCAATCAAGCAGGGATCAATCCACCCGACCAGCTACCTGATAGGAGATCTTCCATTCAGTTTGGAACTCCTACCGTACCGCGCGGGATCACGGATGAATCCGGATTTGTCGTACCTAACACTCTAAGGAGCTCTTTCTCCGCCGCTCAGACGTATGGGTATCCCCTTGGTACGTATAGGGATACCGGGGTTGATGACGACGCGGCTTCCGTGGCCTCGGGGTATACTACCGGGTACGCTCAGTCCTCTCGACGTGCTAGTATGGCAAACTCTGTCAACGGGCTCGAGGACGAAACGGATGGGAGCTTGATCGGGTTTGGAGCTCTCGATATGGGGATCGATCCTAATGCTATCGAAGGAACTTCCGGACCGAATACCACGGGCCTCCCTCAATTCGCTTGGCAAACCACTGGAATGAACATACCGATCGAGACCCAGAACGCGTTGACCAGGCCGTTCTTCCCCATGTACCAGATGCAGGGGCAGAACACTCATCGAGCTCCCAGTCTAACCGACGTCAAGGACGCGTGGAGGCAATTCGCCAGCTCGGCAGGCGGAGCGGTGGATCCAGTCACGGCCAAGAACCTCATGGTACAGAGACCGGCCTTCCAGCATCGAGCCCGATCCAATTCCATGCCGGATGCCGTACCCAGACATATGGTTGATTTCGCCAACTCGTCCTTTGCAGCAACGCCTACTGCTGAGAACGAGAATTACTCCTTTGAGAATGTAGATCAGACGGAGAACTTTTCACCTGATATACAGTACCAGTCGTCCCCCGCTAGTGTCGCTGAGAACACTCTCATGCAAGCATACGGTACCGGGCGAGGGAATAGCGGGAACAGTAGTGTCAGCATGGTCGAGGAGATAGCTGGACTTCCTATCAATGGAGACGGTACGATGATGCCATCCCAAGATCCCCTGCAGCATGACTTGCCAGCTCAGCAACTCGTTGCCGATCCCACCAGGAGAGCTACTGTCCCGGTTTCTCGCCCAAAAATGTCCGTTTTCCAGCCAACTGCAGCTGGTGCAGTCGCTCGTCATATAATGCAGAAAGGCGGGTCTCAAACGCTAGCACCCGAACGTCCTCCTAGCTTTGTCAACGCTTCCTTTCTTGACATTGATCGGAGCAGATTCAAGATCCCTACACAGATCAATCAGAGCAATTTCTACGCGCAGCAAGCACTTGGAGCGCAAAAGCTCTCTTCGTTGGCTGCTCGACCGGGCAACAAGCGTATGCCTAGTCAAACACTCGGACCCGAATTTCAAAAGAGGATGCCTCCCTCGGTAGAGAGTCCACTAGGTACTAGCTTTCTTCCCAATCAATACTTCCCGCCTGGACAACAATCCCATCCCAGGCGGTTCTCCGTTCCAGGTTGGATAGGCGGTAACCATGACCTGGTCGATAACGACAACCTGTTCCTGCAGGCGGCTTTCCCGGGTACAATGCCCGTCCCGGAATTCACTCCCACACAAAACAACCCTGGTTTCGTTTTCCCCGTATCGAATGCCAGTTGAAGAAATAGCACACTCAAAGAAAACAGACGACTATACATGTCGTTAAACGCAAAAACATTTTATGTAGCATAAGTTTATCAGGAACAGAGCAAGCTCTTGTATCGTACGCAAATGAATGACTTGTAATATTGAGTATCGTGGACAGAAGTCGTTCTTGAGCAGTTGATGCGAATCAGCTGTTGACATGACGCGTGGCGCGAAGAATCCGAGGTTACGTTCAGCATATCGGAACTCTGAAAGGGGATTATAGGGATTATAAACTTTATGAACCGAGGTCAAGCTCCTGTCGTGCACAAAAAGACTGTATATAGAACATATCAAACATGGACAGTGACGCTCTTTTCCAGGTCAAACAGCTCTTCTGGCAAGGTGAGTAGAGAATCCCTGGTAGATCCGATATAGAGACTAATCATGAATGGCATGCATGACATGATCACAGGGTCCTACAAAGGTTAGCAATGTGATCAACCACTATTATTTCGGAATCAGGCTCATCATGTTTCCTACAGCCTGTATCAACGAAGCTACCTCTGTTGATGTGACCGATCAAACGGATCCCGAATCCCTTTCCCGAGCAATCTATGCTGCTCGTTCCCACCTCGCTCTTACCCCTCCCGACGCATCTGCAGCTCTTGCAGTCATCGAACCCGCTCTCTCATCGGATGAACCAACTTCTTCTGCGCGAGCTATCAAGGCGTTTGCAGAGTACCTACAATCCGAGGACAAGCCAAGTCAAGTTGAAGAGCTACGAGATCTGGTACTAGAGTTCGATGCCGAGGAGGTCAACGAGGAAACGATAGAGGACGAGAGGATCGTCCGGGTCATGGCCGGAACCGCTTTCATCTTGGAAAAAGAAGTGGAAGAAGCTGTCACAACCTTGAGTGAAGGATGCGGAAAGACCGATCTCGAGTGGTATGTTCACATCATGCTGGAACCAAAAGGCAGTAACTTATATCTCCCAATGCCATAGTACCGCCTTGCTTGTACAGCTACTGCTCAGCATCAATCGAAGGGACGTCGCACAAACCATCTACCAATCGGCCAAGTCTTTCGGAGAGGATTCTATGCTGATGCAGGTCATAGAGGCTTGGATCGGTATGAAGACCGTAAGTTTATGGACTTCAATCTTCCTGGATTTCCAGAACGAGCTTTGACCTATTTATCGATACTTGTAATCTACAGGGCGGACGACCACTCAACCAGTCTTATTACCTCTACGAGGAGCTTTATCAGTTGCCATCCGGTCGAACCCCTACGGTGCTTGCGTCCCACGCTGCTGCCCATCTTTTGTTAGGTCACGTAGACGAGGCCAAGGCTGATATCATAGAAGCTCAACAATCGGCCGCCGCAAAGGACCCTGCGGTGCTTGCGGTTGCAGCGACTTTGGGAATGCCTCAAGGTCTAGAGTAAGTTACGAGTCCGCTAGTATTTGTGGACTGTTATTGAAACGTCTGGCTCGCTTGCTTGTCTATGTTAGGAACTTGAGTGCTACTGCACCAGACCACCCTTTCGTGGTGGATCTCGAAGCCAAATCCCGGGAATTCGACGAGGCTGCTGCCAAGTACAGTGCTGTTTCCGCTTGATCGCCGGTCTAAGGACCCAGACGACGTGTTGTATAACGGACAACGTTCCATATTCTAGCGGTTCGAGTCATGATCGTTTCATGCATCGTATATCCTCGATTTGTACAGGTGTGGTTCGATGCCACTTTTGCTGCCATTTCCATCTAGTCCGATTCTCCCTCTCCCCCTCGATGTGTGCCCTCCGGGTCTCTGCTTAGAGCATACCGGCCTTCTGTTGCTCGATCTGCTTGACGATGTAGAGGGAAGAGTCGAGGAATCGATCGACACAGTTTTCGAGACAAGAAGCCTCGCCTCGACTGAACTTGGAACCTATCGAGCCGGTGATACACCTATGAGAATACGGATGACCTGGTCAGTCCTGGAATCGTCGTGACGATCAGCGTATTAGCTTGACTGACGTGTTCCAACATCGATCGGTAAGCTCATGGATGGAAGCTTGCATCTTGGCCTTGGCCTGCTCCTGTTCGATAAAAGTGGCGAGCTCTCGCTACAAACGTCCAAAGTTTCGAAAGTCAGCTCCGTAGGTGATCTTTCGTTCGAGCCAGAGAGATCTACCTGGGTAGCCTCATCGAATGCTGGTTGTTGAGTAGCCATTTCTACGGATCTAGGTATTCTCGGGAGTGGTAGGGTTTTTACAATACAAAGGCGCTGACTAGTAGCAGGATATCGGGAATCCAAATGTGCTTGGTCGCCTTCCAAAAGATGAGATATCCTTATCAAAAACGATCATAGATGACGTGTCAGCGTGTCAGTGAGCGGGCTGCAATGATTCGGGAACCCCTCAGTATTGGATGTTGCTATATCATCGTCCATTACTCTCAGGCAGCGTATCCTTTAAACGATTCCCAAAGAACGTCTGAAAGCGATCTCAACCATGAGTGACGCCTACGATTTCCGCCCCGGCGGGTCGTTGAAGCTCAAGGGCGAGAAGGACAAAAAGTCAGTCAATCTTACACTTCAATCTGGGTAAAGCCGTGAGAAGTAACGCTCGCTGATCCCTCGATGGGGAAAACGATCGTAGGAAGAAGAAGAAATCATACACCGACTCTGAGAGAGCCTTGGTCAAGGAAGACGTCGAGCGGTCCAGTCGAGTGGCCGAGCTCAGGAGCGATCAGACACCGGAAGCGAGCAGTGCAAGATCGAGCCCCGCCCCTGGAGCTGTGGTCAAGAAGAAGACGGCTGCGGAGGAGAAGTACGATAAGATCCAGGAAGAACGGGTAAGTAGGGTCGTTCGGGTTGGACGGGGGTGGATCATCTGACTTTAGCTTGATCGTTTTAGCGGAGAGAAAGGGCGAGGAAGAAGGCTATGATGACTCATAAGGAACGAGTGGACAAGTATAACGCTTCTCTCGATCGTCTAAGGTGAGTTCCGAGCCTCAAATACAAACCGGTATTCACTTGCCACTTGCTGACCCGGACCTCGTCACTTTCATAGCGAACATCACGATATGCCAAGAGTAAGTCATATCGCTCACGGGCAAGCGACTCATCAACTTATCCCTCCCTTTGCTTTCCTTAGATCGGACCCGGTTGATCTGCAACGTTTCCTTGCCCGCTTTTTGCACTATTGTACCACTTTGCCGATCCATCCGAATCTATATATATCCGACAACCTCTTTTGCACCGAAGGGCGACGTGGTATGAGCCCGTCTGCACGAGCTGTGACACGATTTTATCGCACAAGGCGTTGAGATGGGACTTGATCGTCGACTGGCTCTTGAACTCGCTAGAACATGGAACGGCACGAGTGAAGGACGATGTGAACATGCGTAGGAATCTCCCCTACGAATCGTGCCACCTAACTACCACTCAATCGTTCCGTTGTGGAAAAGGACTTGCCATTCCATCCATCAACATGCAAACACTTGGGTGACGATTGGGACACAATGCAGGCCCTGTACTCTGGTTTGTTTTCCTCGATGACCGTCCGGTGTCTTTCAGATTGTCGACATCTCGGACGCACTCTAGAATCATCGGAGGGTTGTCACAAGTCCACGAGATTTCCCTTAAGATGGATTTCATATCAATGACCATGGGAGTTGCGATCGAGTGGTCGAGAACTCTGGTAGATCGCTCAGGAAGTCCTTCTCTACCGAAGGCCATGAGTAACTCTTTGTCATCCTAAGCTGCATCATACAGTATATGGGTCATGAGCATGATCACTTACCATGAACATTGCGAGAAGTGGTCCGTGATACTAACTACCAGCCGCATGTATCTCATTGAATATTCTGTGTTGGAGATCGGAGATCTCTGAAGTAGTCATCCAGTAGCATGGCCTGAATCTCCCACATGAGTTGTCACGTGAGTGAAGATACATCTGCGGGGCCCCACAACATCAGAACTGGTAGTCTTTCCTTGAACATGTCGACTTGAATTCGAATCACTTGCTCTGCAATTGCTCACCTACGATTCCTATGTACTACTACGATTCTCCACTCGATAAACCGGGAAGATGAGACTGAAACCTCGTCTCACGCTTACACCATGGAACCGTGATTCCAACGTCTACGTGGTTCCACCGGCAGTCGACGAGGAAGTCGGTGAAGCGGCTAGTATTTCGTTTGTTCAAGGTGATCGCACTTGGTCGTCAGTGTTTTTCGTAATCACATACAAATTACAAATTAGGGTTCTGATATGTTCTACTCCATTTTAGAGCTCTCCCGTCGTTTACACCATGGACACTCGATATCCCTGAACCCCCACCACCACCCGAACCTCTTACAACCGACCTGAACCCGCAAGAACCGCCCTCGTTATCTTCCCTCTGTCTCCGTAATATCAGCGACAACATCGATCGATACGAACCCTCTTCCTTTGATGGAATACCGGAGGAAATCGTCAGGCTCGTTTGGGATCATGTCGATAGCCGTTACAGTGACGCAGCTGCTGGGGGGACAGGTGGGGTAGGGCTGTGGACGTTGAAGACGAAGGTCTTTGATACTTTCCCCTCTTTCTCGTCATCATCACCATCGTCATCAGCGCGGGGACAAGATCAATCCCAATCTCACCTTTCAATCCCATCCCACACCTCTTCCCACCCTACCCTCCTCCTCCTCAGCCCCGCACCCACATCCCCTCTCCTCCGCCTCCCCCACCCTCCCCACTCAACCGCACAATTCCAATTCCTAACCTCCCTAAACCTCAGTGGATCGCAGTACGTGACGGACGAAACGTTACCCCACCTCCGGGTGCTTACGCGGTTGAGGTTCCTCGGTCTAGGCGGGCTGGAGGTTAGTGACGTTGGGATCAGGAGGTTGGGGTTGGCTCTTGATTATACTACCTGGAACGCGGACGGGGACTTGGACGTGGATGGGCAAGAGACGGGGGGGATGAGGATGTTACGAGCCATCTGGTTGGATAATTGTCCACGTATCGGGGACGAGGTATTAGGGAAAAGTGGGTTGAGCAGGTGGGCGTTCCTCAATGTTATCTGTACGTGTCTCTTCTCCTGCTCCTCCTCTTCATCCCAGCCTACCTCTTCTCGTCATACTCAGAACCATCTACTGATCCTGACCGGACCATCCCCATAGCGCTCAAAAACACGGCCGTAACGCCCTCAGCAATAACGCGATTCCTCACCACCCACCCGGCCTGGAACACCGGTACGACGGCTCATAAAGGTCTTCTCAATCGAAAGATCGCGAACCGGACGCAGGTCTTGGCGGGGGATTTGGAACCTGAACGGAAGGGCGGGGTTTATGAGGGGATTTGGCCCGGGGCTGTTTGGGGTCCCGGTAGCGAGGTTGGGAGGGGGGAGGGGAGGGGGAGAGGGAAGGCTTGGGTGCATGTTATGAATTCCAAGGACGGTGGGAATGTTCAGACGCGTGGACCAGGGACGGGGATGGGAATGGGATTGGGAATGAGGAGCGATAAGGGAGATCGATCCATGGCGTTTTATCGGAAACCTAAAGTGAAAGTCGGGGCGGGAGGTTGGGACCCGTTGGTAGATGTGGACGATCTGAGGTGGTTGTTAGTAAGACATCCACCCGCTTGGGATTCGATTGGTCCACGAGGACCGTCAGGAGCTAGTAGTCTCAAGGGGGAGACGAGGAAAGGAAAACGGAAGGGAACGAGCGGCGAGGTCATGGCCATGGCCACGGTCGTCAAGAGGGACAGAGTGTGGATGGAGGAAGAGGTTCAACCGGATTTCGTACCCGTCAAACCTCGAGGACGAGCGGTCGGGATGGGTTTCGTGCCTCGGCCACAAACGGGTTTGATACCAGGAGAGACGAAAGGGGAGGAACCAGGTGTGAGGAAGAAAGGGTTCTCGATGTTTAAACAGATCAAGCGGGGGTGATGGAGGCATATATGGCATATAGTTGCGTGTTGCGTTTTGCGAGTTGTACACTCTACGTTGTAACGAGTCCGTCATTGTTTGTACGACATCTGTACATATCAAGCCTGCTTGACGGTCAAGACCCAGCGTCTGAACGAGTGCTACCACCGCCGATGTGCATCGAGATGAACGAGATTGTGAGTATACTTACCCAGATATTTCCTCGAATGTTGATGGAGAATCCACGTCAGGTTGGTTGTTATATACGCGTCGACACGCTCATCACCGAGTAAGCAACCAGCGAGCAGCTCCTACTTTCGATGGTCACTTGTTGGAATACATACATACATACACGCAGGATACAGGACTGATACAGGTAGCCATCTTGTCAGAGCAGGAGACCAGTAGCGCTCCCGTACGATGCTCAGCTGGAATGTGGGCTTGCTCCTGGCAATCCTGCTGCTCGTACTGCTGTATATCGCGGTGAGTAATCAATCGTAGCTCCATCCCGATCGTCCTCAACTGTCAACTGACAGCTCGCAATCTCAAAAGGCATACCTAGCTCTGCTAGTATTCACACCTACCACCCTCCCCAGGAGCTCGGCGGAGACGTTCTTCTTATCCGCTGGAAACCCTCAGACCCCTCTCCCCCTTACGTCCCTGGACGAACCCGCTACCCTCAGCCTGAGCGTGATCGTACCGGCTTACAACGAGAGGGATCGGATAGAGATCATGGTGGACGAAGCGATGACTTATATCCTGGAATCCATCTATGGTGGGGATATCCACGACGCTAAATCGCACCATGATTTGGAATCCAGAGACGATTGGAAGGGAGAGGGCACGAAACAGGAATGGTTCGAGGATGGGGTGGAGGTGGTGGTAGTGGATGACGGTTCCAAGGACGACACGGCCAGGGTCACCATCGATTTGGCAGGGAGATGGCACAAGGTCATCCAGGATCGACAAGCCATAGAGAAGAAGAAGGAAGGAGGACAAGGGAAGAAATGGCCCAGAGTCGATATCAGGATCATCAAGCTGGAGAAGAATCGGGGAAAGGGAGGAGCGGTTCGACATGTGAGAACCTCGTCCTCCAGCTTCCCTTTCTTTCTTCACTCATCACTCACACTCGTCATCATTCCACAGGGAGTCTTATTCGCTCGAGGGAAACGTATCCTCTTCGCAGACGCAGACGGTGCTTCTAGATTCTCCGACCTGACCGCCCTTCAGACTCGAATGGATACCATCTTATCCCCCGCAACGTCCCCAGTGAAGCACAACAGACGGAAATCTCTGGATGGGATGTTTGGGCGACAAGCGGAGAGCAAGGCGTTGAAAGGTCACGGACTTGTGGCCGGTAGTAGAGCTCATCTGGAGAAGAGCGATGCTGTCGTCAAGGTAAGTCGGCTCGTGACGGGATCTCGAGCTTTTGTCGGAGGATCCTGATGTATTTGGTTGGTTTGGTAACCATCAGAGGAGCTTTGTGAGGAACCTCTTGATGCACGGATTTCATCTCTTTGTACGAACAATGGGAGTGAGCGGGATAAGAGACACCCAATGTGGGTTCAAGGTGAGTCTCCCCATCCCACTCTCACCTCATGAAACGGAAAGAACCTAAACCCTAAAACGTCCCCCACCCCACCCCAGCTCTTCACGCGGGAAACAGCTCGCGTCCTTTTCCCCCAGATGCACCTACACAGATGGTCATTCGACGTGGAACTGTTACTACTAGCGTCGATCATCGGGATCCCCGTTGCGGAAGTCCCTATCGACTGGCACGAGGTTTCCGGTAGCAAGATCAACGTGGGATGGGATGGGATCGGGATGGCCAGGGACCTTTTGGTGCTGAGAGGGAACTTGATCATGAAACGGTGGAAGGTGCCTAGAATAGAGCAGGGAGTGGATGAAACGGAAGATTGATCGGAGAGGAGCATATTGGAACGGAAGGCATACGATAAGCATGACAGTGGATGGTTTTCATGATCTCTCGAGCATAGCATTTTCACTTTCAAGCCGCGGATGTACGGTGGCGTAACGTACAGCGATGTCGAGGGTACCTTATACGCCCAGAGTGCTGTTCGGAGACTGATATGGTTCTTCCATCAGCCTGATCAAGAGATATAGTCACTATCCAAATGGAGATACTTACAGTAGACGTTCAATCAATCCTCTAAAAACATGCGCCATCTAGTTCCAACCGCTTCCGAGCACGAGTTTCCGCACCATGCCCCTTCGGGGAGAGATCGATCGATGCCACTACTACATCGAACACATGTACTCAATCAACGGTGCACGATCGCTCCCTTGCCTGAGGGAAATTGAACGGAAAATACCATTAGCTATCTGGATTTATGAGCTGGCCTTTCGAGCGAGCGAGAGATCAGACGCGCCATCTGGACTTATTGGTCGCCAAGGGGCATTAGCCTAAGCAAACTTCAGAAATGAGACCGACTTAAACTTCTAGGATACAGGTTCGAGGGTCGCTTATGCTTACCTGGTCTGTTCAGAGTCTCGTTCCATGTGAGGCTTGCCCTCGTATCAGGAACTCACCCTCCGACACTTGTAGCTTCCACTCGATGATTGGTGTAAGATCTTGTTTTGCCTAATCGCAGTGTCCCGACTAGCGTGAATGATGAATTCCTTGCCAATCTTGTCATCATACTGTTTGCGTGCTTTGCGTATTGGATATCAAACAGCATGACTCCAAAAAGATTCAACATACATTTCCCGAGGACATTCTCTTTGGCAGGGCAAAAAGGAAAGCCCAATATGGGGCTCGAACCCATGACCTGCCGATTCCCTGAATACTGATGTATTCTTAAGAGTCGGCTGCTCTACCAACGGAGCTCATCGGGCTAAGCGATGCTTGATGTTGGATTGCGTACAATTAAATATATGAAGCATTACGGCTGGTTGATGAACATAAATCCGTCGCCGTCACATTCCCTTACCTCCCTTCTCTACCTCGTGAAATTTGATGGATTCGAACTTCGCAATAATATACATTGATGTTGTGGCTAGGAAAAGACATATACACCAAAGGAAGTAGCATTAAGAATTACGTTTGGTGTGAGAGGAGCAACATCTAACGGTAGTACTGGTATAGGCGAATAACAGCGTTAGATCAACATCGGTCGCAATGCTCGAAGAGTTTTCGATGGGAACTTACGTGGTCGGCCTGCAAGTTGGCAGCAATCTCAGCCTCGGCTCGGTCTCCGTTGGCCAACAACTTCTCCTTGTTGTAAAGCAATTCCTCTCGCGTCTCGGTAGCGTACTCAATGTTGGAAGTCTGCAGAGTAAAAAAATGGTAAACATGAATTTCTGAAGCGTAACTAACGCGGTTGTGATAACGCACCTCAACAATAGCATCTACGGGACAAGCCTCCTGACAGAATCCACAGTAGATACACTATGTTTCGCAATAGAGTCAGCAGGCAACTCCTCGAATCTGCTCGAGATGACCTAACTTACCTTGGTCATGTCGATATCGTAACGGGTGGTCTTCCTGCTTCCATCGTCTCGGGCCTCAGACTCGATAGTAATGGCCTGAGCAGGACAGATGGCCTCACAAAGTTTACAAGCTGAGCGCAGAATAATCATTTTCGTAAGCAATTTCGATGTGGCGAAAAGGGCAAACAGTCGAGAACTCACCGATACATCGCTCCTCTCCGTTAGGGTACCTTCGCAAAGCGTGCTCTCCTCGGAATCGGGGAGAAATAGGACCCTTCTCGAAAGGATACATGATAGTGTAAGGGGGGCCTATGGAGATAAACCAGCGGGATATAAGACCTATTGTGACCGAAGCAGATCCTGGCGGGGTTTACGCACGGAAGTATTGCTCCAAGACAATCCACATTCCTATCAGGCGACAATGGGAATGAGAATCGTTTCAAATCCAGGAATTTAGCTGCAAGAGTACTCACCTCGCAAGATTTCAGTAAAGAAGAACAATTGAGCAGCTTTGTCTAGAGCACTAGGTCCCTTGCTGTAATCAGCATACTGCAAACCTCCGACCTGAGCAGGATCACTAGCAGGAGCGGTCTGAGTCGATCCAGAGCTGGCTGCGTTGGCGAGAGCTGCATCAGCTGGGTTTGGGGTCTTGACCTGACCCGACTGTAACCGCGTTGGCGAGGAAGTAGGTTGAGCAAATTTCCAGAAAGAAGAGGTGTTGAGTGATCGGGAAGCGAGGTAAGGGGAAGAGGCGAGGAGAGGGTTGACTGGGACCGCACGAAGCAAAGTCGAGGAAGAGGCGTTGGCCAATCGACCGAGTACGAGCTTTCTACCAATAGAGGCCATTTTTGAGTTGCTCAGCTGCTAGCTTGTTCCTCGTTCGATGTAGTAGACTGAGACGATATGTAATCGATATGTTGTGAATGGAACGAAGGAACGATCGAGCCAATATCGACGTCGCTGTTGGATGATGAGGTTTCGCGCTTTTCCCGGGCGATCCGCGGATGACGCGACATGATTTCAGCCAACAGGGCTTTTCTGATTGGCCGATTCTTCAAATGAACGGTCGACGTGCTAACTACTTCGGTCTCGACAGTCGATTTCTTTCCAATCCATGTACACATCTTATGGACACTTGAAGCACTCGGTGATGCATAAGAATGCTGACATATGGATTTGATATATGAGGCTACAGGTGTGTGGGAATACTGCTTTGGAAAATTATTTACTACTAAGAGATGAGATGTAACAGACAGAGAAGCATGCACGCATGTCTAATAATGCAATCTCAGGTATTGGGTATGTCGAGAAAATGCGATGCGCGGCGGCTTTCTAGATGGCGAAAATCATAGAAACGACCAGACCGACGATCACTAAGGGAGAGACCACGGCGTTCATGGTGGCGGCGCCGCTGGCACTTCCTGGGCTCGAAGAAGTAGAAGTAGAGGTGGCAGTAGGGACAGCAACAGTAGCGGCAGTAGTGGTAGTACCGTTGTTACCGACCAACGTAGCGAAACCGATAGCAGGGGGGTTGTACTGGAAGACAGAGTAAACATTCTTCAAGAAAGTAGCTCCTACGATCCAGCTGATCCTGGAGTTATATCCCAAGTTCTGCGCAAAGACAGCTCCGACACAGTACGTCTGGTCCTGGGTGAATGAACCGAGGTTGAAATCGGCCTCGGAGATCAAGTAGCTAACGGAACCGAACTGGAGCGCAAAGTTTACGGTCGATCCACAAGGGTACTGCAATTACGGGACAACGCGTCAGCATGCGTCTCGGATCTTGATCGCAGAAAAGCTCGAGCACTCACTTCGTAGTAACCTTCGTAACCTTGCATATCAAGAGGTCGAGAGTTGGGAATAGCACCATAGATAGCAGTAACAATACTGCTGGGAGCTCCGATCAAGGTTGTACCAGTGTCAATGGCAGCTTGAAGGGAACCTCCGTTAGACTACAGAAAAACACCCGAGCGAGGTGAGCATGCCATTCTGAATTTAAAAACGATTTGCAAAAGTTCGTTCTACTTACGATGGAAATGGCAGTTTGCCCAACCCTGGCTCCAGCAACAGGAATCCTCCAGTAATCGGTATCACTCTGATCAATCGACACGTAGTTGATGTCTCCAGTGTAAAGGGAAGAGTTGAGATATCCAAGGGTCATCAATCCTCCCTGAGCTTCAGCTGTAGTTGCATAAGGATCGTCCCTGTATCGAGCCAAGTAGAAACTCATAGCGGGAGTAGACCATTGACCGGAAGCAGCCAATGCTTGCCAGAGAGGAGTCGCTCCAGAGGAAGCAAGGGATTGCCAAGCGAGACCCATAAGACCGGAATACGGTTGATCGAGCAAGTCAGCCGAAGCGGTGGTGACTAGAGCGAAGGTCTGGGGATTGACGGTGTACTGTGCGAGGGTAACAGTGTCTTGGGCAAGAGTACCACTAGCGGCACCTGATCCATAGGTGATGTTGAACGGGGTAGATGATCTATACAAGTGCCCAGAATTTCACGTCAGCATGACATTTCTCAAATAAACCTTCGATTGCGAAAAAGCCTGATCCACTCACCCAACAAATGTGCTACTGCTTCCCTCGTTGAAAGTGGTGATTCCTTGACAAGTCTCGCTTTGACATTGAGAATCGGCCAACCAGAGATCAGAACTTCCAGTATCCATGATCACCTCGAACTGCTGTCCCGGCGTTCCAACAGTGATCGATCCCGTATAACTCGCATCGATATTGACATCAGTCAACTGTTCCTCTCCCTTCTGTTGCCTCTTTCTCAATGTCCTGGCCTCCTGATCTCTCTTGAGGACGGCCTTCTGCTCCTCGTCCAACTCGTTGGAATACTTTTGCCTCATGTTCCTCGCCTCATCCTGCAACCAACTCAAACGGACTGCTGCATCAGAATTGGTTCGGCGAGAGTGGTAAGCTCGGTTATGGTTGAGTTTGATATTGATGTTAGGAGGAACGAATGGGTTGTATGCCTCAGCTACAGGGGCGGGTGCAGCAACGGGTGCTGGAGATGCAACGGAGGTGGTGGAGGTGAGGAGAAGGGCGGCGATGGGGGACAAAGTCGAGAGAAGCATGATTGCTGATGATGAAAGGTGTCTAGCGTATGAGTTGCGGGATTGTATGAAATAGAGGGTATCCGATTATGAGGCAAATGTGATTGTCTCTATGATTATAAAGCTACGCTTCGTGCCTTGATTTGCTTGGGTGCTGAGAATTGAGAATTGATGCCAAGGGTGTTACGCTTCAAGTGCGCGTGGTTTGCAAATGTCCTCCTGGTTTGGCGGTAGATATATCAAAGAAAGGGAGGGGCGAATGGAATACGCAGCCTAGACGAAGACGACTAGCGGATGGAGTGGCAGGCAATGTGGGATGGTGTGCGAATAAAAGGAGAGGGTCAGGAATCGATCGGAACGACGCAGGCTGACATGACAGGTAAAAGTTGTCAGAAACGGGTATGCGCGCTTCCCAGCGTGACGTAGGTTCGCTCAGAGAGCTCAGTGAACCGTACAAAACCACAATCTCGCAGCCTGGCATGCCATACGTCCACGGCAACAAGCAACACACATAGCCCCTTCCTCTACTTCCACACCACTTCGCAGCCATGCCACTGTTTCTTGAATGGGTCTGTCTGACTCCGTCCATAATTGTAGTTCGCTCTCATTCAGGAAGTCTCGCAAGAGACCATTCTGCTGCGAGAGTCTGCTATATCCCGCTCGCCGCCCGCTCGTCTCGTGACATTATGTAATACTCCGAAACGCCGAGGTGGCGCGCTGTGCTGTGCTGTGTACCAAAAACCCTCGCCGCCTTCCGGTAGCTCCGGTTGATAGATTTTAATCTCCTAAGGGCTCACAACAATGAAACAGTCACGCATACATACAAGGCATGCAAGGCAACAATGCGATGGACAAAAGCAGTGGTAAGCGAGAACCAGAATTATGGTATGCGTTTATGATAGGTGATCATGATACACGAGCAAGCGAGCGTTCCCTATCTATTGTTGATGCCCCATCGACGTGGTCTCGAAGACGTTCTGCTTCTCGACTGAAGGAGTATCTGCCAGATCTATCGATTCCACCGCAATCATGCTAGTGCTCGTGCTAGCCGTAGCCCCCGTCTCTCCCGGCTCCAGTGTCTCGTTCTGCTCAGCGATAGGCGGTGAAACAAGTGCTGCCGGGACCATTTCCTTCGTCCCGCCCATCTCGTTAGCAGGGGGCGACCGTAGCTTGAAAGACGGTCTTCTCGTATGCATGCTGCCAATATCCGCTGGCCGTCTCGGAGGAAGAGGAGGAGGAGCGAATTCTCGATTAATGTTGCGCGGTGAGGTCTCCATAGGCGATGCAGCACCTGGCGGCAAGGTAGCAGAACCAGGGGAGATGAGTTTCCCATCAACCAGGGTGACAGGTTCCAGCTGGCTCGAACCAGCAATATGAGAGATGCCCGATGTAACTACCGCCGGTAATTTCGCTCGGGTGTGAGAGGAACCGATCCCTGCATTTACAGGGTTGTAAGATAAACTGCCGCTTCTCGACAGGGCAGCACCTGCTGGTAGAACGGGTGCGTCATGTTCTGCCTGGGAGAAAAGTAAGGGAGCATAGTTGATCATATCTTCTATCACAGTGTCCTATTAAGTCCTCGCAAGATGCGTTAGCAGCAATAGAACGACCGGCCTAGTTACGAGGTGGTTTACCTTTCCGATCTTGAAGTTCTTCAGATCCCCATCTTTTGGAAGATCGTCTTCTCCAAAAAGAGCTTTTCCAAAGATAACAGCTAAGTTCTATTACAACCAACGAGTGTTAGTGGTTCGCCCACAAGAAGGTCATGCCATCGAAACATACCTTCGCATCCATCTTGTTCTGTGCTGAGTGAGATGCTATCCTGGAAAGATGCTCTATAATCATCTGCAGCGTCATTTGGTGGATCAGAGGCATCCTAGAAAGTCGCGCTCTGATAGCTGAGAAGTTGCTGCCAATGTGCGATTCTTTTCACCAAAATCAGCTGGAATAGGTAAAAAAATGGTCCCGAATGATCATACCTCGATTTTCCGTGTACCTCACACGGTCGGCCAATGGGAAGAAGAATATAGGTTCAGGTAAATCTCGACAATACTTCTTCAAGACAGCTGAGATGACCGAAATCTCGTGTTCTGCTCTGAAATGGAAGGCTTGTTCATCCTGCTCTATCTCGTACACCAGCTGCAACCGGAAATATAATTTCAGTTGCCCTCCTGGTCCACTTCCGGAGCGACACGATACATACCTGTTGTACTGAAGCTACCCGGCCATTAACTCGGTGGATACCTTCAGTTTCGAGGCCTGATCAGAGGATCAGGTGAATTTCCCGCTCAATCTGGTGCCATATCCCTTACACACCTCTTGCATCAAGCTCTGCGGTACATTTGACGAGTATCGTAGGCGGAAGACCATGCAATCTCTCTCCTCGCTGGAAATCGTAGTCGTTCAGAGAGACTCCAAAGATTAGAGATCGACAAGGTCCAACCTGTTGTGCTGAACAATCAGGACGAGGCCAACCGAAATCAAAGCGGTGAAGCTTACGTAGAAATTCTCATATAATATTGGAGATGCGAAATTTAACGTTCGTAGATGGGGAGGCCCAGCAAAGATGGCAGCTATACCGTGGGATCCCTCAGTAAAGAACAAACGCTTATGAATTTTCAAATGGCAATTAACTTACCGTCAACGACAGCATCTATAGCATTTACCGCTGTTCTAGGATGCTCGACCATCTGCGCGTTCGTGGCTGCTGTAGCAGCAGAACAATCTATGTACGAGGTCAAGCATCTGCGCAAAGCCCCACAAAGTTCGGTGGTGAAACCTTCATAGCTCTTCGAAACCAATCATGAGTCGAAATGGCCTGGACAAAGTGTCTACGGACTCACTTCGTTGGCAGCTGTCTGAATCTTATTGATCCGAAGCCTCAAGGACTCTAAGTGAAAGACAGATTCCCTATATGCTTTCTCTGTTTCACCACAAGATGTCAATGAAAGCTTAGCAACGTTCGCCTAAGATGTTCCCACCTGCTTCATCCGCCTCTCTTCTCAACTTAACCCCCTTCATCGCACTCGCCTTGACGGCTACCCCATCACCCATCCTTGTGCCAGAAAACGCCAGGCTTGGATTCCTAGCATGTCCAGCTGTACCTCCAGTAGGCAAAGGTGCACTGATTGGGAGGCTACCTGGCCCGCTAACTGCCCCTGTTCCTGTAGGAGGCAGAACGACAAATCCTTCCTCCGGGCTCTTTTCTTTATCTTTATCCCCACCGAATCGTGCCATGAATGCGTTTAGTCCTCGTTTTCCAGTGTTAGCTAGATCGCCGAGCACGTCCTTCGTCTGACCCGTCGAGCCAGAACGTTTTCGTCCGCCGGTATGACTCTCCGTGTCAAAAGTCATGTTGTTATTTATGAATGCTGGATTGGCAGAAGGAGGTAACGGTCCAGTAACGGAAGGCGGGCTGGTGTATGGTATCCCACTCAGTTCATTTGCAGGTGTTGCAAGGGGAGAATAAGATCGATCCGCATGAACTGGATCCGAAAGAAGTTTCGCTTGCAGAGCGATGGCGTGATCCTGTCTTTTCTGATCCTCAACTTCTTGGCATTTCTTGAAATAAGCCTTCTTCAGTTTAGGTAGTGTATGTTCAGCTTGTTCGATGTACATCTATCACAAAGGCGGGTAAGCAGAGCTTCTTTCGTAAAGCATACAAAGTGTTACACTCACATCGGTAGTCCTCTCCAGATCCTCCTTTATTCTCCCTCGAATCCTAGACTGGACCGTTCCAACCTCCTGTAATACTCTCACCACACTCTCCTGAAGTGCTTCTAGGTATGCTCGACGGGTATCTGCTTCCCGCTCGGTATGATCCCTTACTTCCCGCCATGCTTGACGAGATGTTGGGAATGCTCCTTGTATACCGCTAGAGATGATGATGATTAGCATGTCAAGTCGAATAAAATCCGGATGGAACAGCTCACTCCTCGTACAACGAGTCAAACGCTCGAGACTTGACGTATAATCTCTGTAAGGAATCTACATATTGTTCTTCGATTTGTATCCTGTTTGCGTACGTAGTTGGTCAGCCCTACTAACAACAGAATTACGACTCCTATTCTTACCGTTCAGAAAAGAAAGCCAGGTATCCTTTATTGACTTGAGAAAAGTAGCCGCTAAATCAGCTAACCAGTATTCACATTGAACACCGAGTTTCCAGCTCACTTTCGTTGAGCTTGGCCTAATCATCCGATATTGCCATTAGCTCTCAGCTCGAGTCTGCCTACGATCATGAGCTCACATCAAACTTGGAAACCACATCATCACCCCTCTCCTTCTTGGACATTCCTGTCAAGTCAACGCTCCTCTTGTCCCTTGAATGCTGCTTGTACGCTGCTGACTCGCCATAAGGCAGAGACTCGCTGGACGAATCGGGGTAGACAGGGGCCATCCCTTACAGAAAGAACAGCCTGTTGGACGAAACACAACCCAGGATATAGAGCGATTGAGTGATGTGTGAAGAGGCCTGTTTAATGAGATATGGGAAAGGACTTTTGTTGTTCTTGTCAGAATGCTGTACTGCCAAGCGATGGCTCGTTGCGTTTGCTCTTCAGACTTCCAGCAATATCGAAATGACTAGTCTGGTAGGAACTCCGTGAATTCGAATCACTGTAAAGTCAAACAGAGCGATGAAGCCACAGCAGGAATATGTCCATAATCCTACGTTGACGAGCTGATCGCCAAGATGCATCTTATCTCGTGTGAGAAATTGCTTCCGGTTATTCCCGTTGGACAGTCAATCAACCAAGAGGCAGTGCAGCTTTTGCGCAAAAACTGCGCGATTAGAACTAGTTGACCTCCACTCGGAACTCAGATTAGCTATCATTCCATTTTCATTCCGAGGTCGCTGTCGGAGAAATGGCAGCACAGTCCGCTGCTTGATCACGACAAGATGTTTGAAACCTATCATTATTTCATCTAACAAAACGAGAACGAAGACGGGCGACCCGAATCCGACGGAAAACATAGTTCGATCCGTATATCTATTCACTTTTACTTCAAAACTGCCTGTCCTTCTGCACGGCCTCGCGATGGTCTGTCATCTACCTTTGCAGGCTCTAGAAGCATCTTGCTCTTGCACCTTGAAAGCGACTTAGAGGCTCCTGGAATCTGCAGAATTATGATACATCGTTGATCAGACGACGTCCTTTTGAATCTCGTTTGCAACGTCAACTTACCCTCGAAAGTGGCAGAGGTGGTGGTGTACCCAGGAACGGCACCGGTAGATCCGGAGTATCGTCCAGTGGTAGAGGAGGAAGCGTTGTTGTTAATGGCAAAGAAGACCTTTCGGACGACATTGTAGTACAAAGTCTCAGCTCCCTGTTATTTGCCAAGGGATTAGCGTATAGATCACGAAGCAGCATATAAATAAGGGCGCACTCGGAAAGAAGGGCTCATGAGCCAGAGGATGAAGAGGGTCTTGGTAACGAAGTAGAAGGCTAATCAACCGATCATGATGTCAGTCGACTATTCCATCTGCCTCTTCCGAGAAGCATTTTCAACTCACGGAACCAATACAAAATAGGCCTGATGGCGGCGCTCTCAATGAAGTTGAAGAACCCGAAGATGACCCAGTAAGTCAACCACTGCTTGTCGTCGGTCTTTCCGGGGCTCTCGAGGGCCTTGACACTCAGGTAAGCGGGAAGAACCCAACCAACCAAGTTGGACAAGGGGCTGGCCAATCCGAAGAGGTTGAAGAAGATCAGGAAGATGGAGGCGGCTCCGAGACCGAGGACACCGTAGACTTTGGGAACACGAGTTTGAGCCTCGATGTTGTTAAGGATGGGGTATTGACCGAGCTAAGCAAGTCAAGATGAAGAATTAGCTTCCAGTCGGTACAAATTCCAAAAATCATAGCACACTCACGGACTTGTCCAACTTGACAAGGTAGTCGTTACCGATAGCAGCACCTTGCTGAACGAGAGGGTGGTTAAGGACCTGGTTGGCGGTCTGGTTGGCACGAGCCTTGGCGTCAGCGGTTTGGGGGTGGGCAGACATTGTGACTGTTGTTCGTGGTTGAAAGATATAGCGAAGCAAGGAGGAGACGGAAGAAGAGCAGAGAGAAAACAACAAATGGGAATGATCAGTCCGTTGCGCAAAGTGAAAAGTCCGCAGTCCAGGTCGGACGACCGTACGCTACGGCAGTTTCTCAGGTAGATTTCACTCACTGGTTATTAGATGTAGAGTTGATCTAAGGTCGTTAAGGGAATTGATAGAGCGTAGAGCACAACAAGGTGGACGAGTTGCGAGTTGAGTTGTTGAACGAGGTGTACTGCATTCGACCTTGCGGATGTTGAAAAGCGATGATGCGCTCTCTCGTTGTTCTGTTTCTTTCGATGACGTTCCAAGGACGCGTCATCCGCTTTCTCACGCTCACGCGCTATGCTCGCACCTCGTGCAAGTTGGATCCGTAACGGAAGTTTCAGCTCGGGTAACGTTGTCTACGGCCCGTAAGCTCAAGCTAATATTTACTGATTCCTTCCCCTCCCATTGACTGAAAGAATGTTATTCCCTACTTTGTCTGTTCTGCAACAAAAGAGCGACTGAAATCAGGAAGAAACCCGAACAGCTGGCAAACGCTCTCTGCAACAGCAAAAGGTTGCGTAGAATTGATAGCTCGAGGAAGTTTCTTTCAACATGGTTTCGAGCGAGTCAGCATGTCTTAATTATCGAAAAATTCCGATGGCTGCATCTCATTCCTTTGCGTGGTCGCTATCGGAGAGATCGACCTTATGAAGGAAGGGTAAATTATGAGACGACCTGCAAGAGCCTATATGTATGCGTTTCCCCCGAGCTATCAGTCAACCATCGATCCGCTGCGCCGAAACCAAATGTTTTGTCCCCAGGAGATGTAAATAGGTATTATAACAATCGTATCAAAAGCACAACGGTAGATGAACCCGCGTATATCTAAAGAAGCAAAGAAAGACATAGGCGATCAAGGGTTGTAGGTACATAAGACTAGCCCGACTATTGCGGAGATGGACAAGGAAGATCGAATTCCTCCACCGGCCCAGCTAGATGGTCTTAAGCCAACCAAGCGTCGACCAAGGAAGATTTCATAAGACCCAATCCTTTTCGAGCTTTGAAACCGAGGAAGACGATCCAACACCAAGTGGCGAAGATGAGGATGGTATCGATCCATCTGAAGGAACGATGTCGTCAACAATCAGCATTCCTTGTTATGAAGGAAGGGGGAAATGAAAAAAGTACTGACGAGATGATCTCCAAAGACCTGGTTCGGCCACATCGAGGGAAGCCAGAGACGGTACTACAGTTGATACCCGATTGGAGGTCGGTCACGGCGGCAGACCCAATGAGGAACAACAGCTATTTGACCCAAGCGAAAGGTAACGACGGAGGGAGAGGGAAGAGACAACGCGCGATGAGCGGTGAAGACGGACAAAGGAGGAGAGATGGGAGGACGTACGAATCCGATTGTAGTGATAACGAAATGAGGCAAGACTCCAAACAACCTGTTAAGCGGTTTGATGAGGAACCCAATAAGGAGGTAAACTATAGAAAAAAAGGACGAAATCCAGGTCAGTCCGTATGTGCGTTTACTTCCCATCATACCGATCCATCGGAACCAGACGATCAGAGGAGAGAAAACTTACGACCAAAGACGGTCATCCAGATACTAGCGACCAAGAGGATCCTGATACGGGGTTTGTAAGGTCCGTGCCCAACAGGATAACCGTTGTCGTTGTACCATCCTACCAAGTAACCTGAAAGTCCCAGGGTTACAATGGACAGGAAGGTCTGTTTGGAAGGAGAGATCGAGAGTAGCGGCGGGAGGATAGGAGTCAGATGGAGTCTATTGGATGTGAGGAAGGAAGGGACTGACGATGACTGCTAGCAGTGGGGTGTGGATAAGTTTGAGGGAACGTTCGGTTCGCTATGGACAGGAAAGGTAGGTTAGGTTGGGGTCATTCGCATGAGAGTGATGTAGCCAGTGAGGACTAACCATATTGTCTATCCTGATTGATGTCGAGTGGGCTAGTGTGATGATGAGTGGTGGTGGTGTCGCTGTTGGTTTGATGATCGAAAGTCTAGATCGACCTGATCAACAACAACTGATCTGTTTGTCCTGCTTTTATGTTTATCCCTGGTGATTGTTATCACTTTCCCCCTTTCAATTTGCCTCCGCAAAACTTGGATGTTGAGATCGACGAGGGGGAAGCCATCTATGACGTCATAATGAGCATAGCACGGAGTTTCTTTGCAGACGACGCGCAGCCGTTGCTTGGCCGTCAAATTGTTGGAATCTTGGTGTCTGAGCTCTATTGGCAGCGGGTGTTTCAGGTTGCCAGGTTGTGATTGAGTCCCATTGTTGAGTGCGTCATAGAAGCTATCATCGATGCGCGGTCTGGATGAGCAGGCTCAAACGCTTTGATGGGCCTGTTCTATGCATTGTGCGTATGCGGTGTCGTCTTTTGTTCCAACCTCGTCATACAGTGCATACAGCAGGATTTTCCGACCCGAACAACACTCATACCCTCTGTATGATCTACCATACATTGACCATCCTCTGAATCGTTCCGCTCACTGTTCCCAATCAGTCAGTCAGAAGCACACATCCTGATTATCACCTTCAAATTTCAAACCGACGATCGGTCATTGTCCCCACCTGTGAAGAACGCTAAAATGACGTAATCACGTAATGTCCAGGGTCGGTTCCTCGTCCTCGCCCGAAAGCACCCGGATTTCGGAAGCAAGATGGGATGTCGAGCGAGAAAGGAACTCGTTGATAACAATTCAAACTGGACAAAACATTCTCAAAACCCAAGGAATCACAGGTCGAGACTCGTATTCAGACTCAGGCTGAATATACTAGGTCACCTCATACTGATATCATGGTCCTTTTTAATCCACCTCTAGGATCGCACCATACCATCCCCATTCCCAATGACGCCGGGGCGAAAGGACACCTTTCCCTGAACTTCACCGCTTCGTTCCAAGATGGACCCATAGGACCGGACGATAAACTCGAACTATGGACCGATGCGCCTACCATCGCTGGGGATAGGTCCTGGAGAGGTATTCCCTTCATCCTACTTGAGCAAGGGGAAGAAAAGGATGTCATCTCATCCGATTTAGATTCGGACCGGTTGGATGTCCTTCACCTCTCCCCCTCCTTGTCCGCAGAACCGACGACAGATTCGATTCCTTTGGGAACACAATTTATCTCACTCCCTCTCTCGGTTGGAGAGATGTCGATAGAGTATACGTTCCGAATCATCCATCCTGATGGAGGTATCAGTTGGTTGGGTGGGATGGGACAGAATGGGACGATCGGGTTGGTCCCTCAACCGCAAGAGGGGAGTGATGAGGTACCAAGATGTACTGGGTGGAGCGGGCTGGGATTGAACAGTTTGTAAGTGAAAGGACCAAGATATTCGTGTTCTGGTGGAAAGAAGGAGCCTGATCCTTCGAATCCATCTTCTGATAGGAACGATCAATTACACTTGACAACCTTCCCTACGATTTCCGCCTCGAATCTGAAAAACTCGGAATATCTATTCCTTTACACTTCCAAGTCTACTCTACCGCCACTAGCAGTATGGCTCGACTCCCCTCTCTCGTCAGCAAAGGACGACTATCCATTACGTACCTACACCACTGCCGAATTCATCGGAAAAGAATTACTGGGACGGAATGTGACTTCCCCCTCAAGCGATTGGCAAATTGAAGAACTCCGTACCACCCAATCGAATCGGTCTAGGGCGATCATCACTCGTCACCACACATCTCCCGGTTCAATCTCTTCCGGATCTGAACAACTGTTCATCTTCTCCTCCCCCGCTGCAGCGGGACGGGCAGGATCGACATACAAGGTCGGTATCTATGATCTAGCGGAGAAGATCTTCTCCCAAAAGCCTGAGTCGGAGAGAAAGGGGGTCGTTTGGGATCGAGCTTCACGTACGGGAACTCTTTTCCCTAAGAACAGGGATGAAGATAAAGGACCCGATCTGGTCGTTGATTTCTCAGAGTCCACCTCGGCCCGTGCTCATGGGCTGGATATCCTTCCTCTTACTGCTTTCGGAGCCCACGGGTACATCGTAGGATTGCCTAGTACGCTGGAAGCGGAGGGGGATAATGGAGGAAACGCTAGGGTCAGGGGAATGGAGTACTTCGATGAGAAGAGGTGGGAGTTTGTAGAGGAGGTCGAGGAGAGGGTGTTGGAGATGCCCGATCCGGTTAGTGAGAGCGAGAGCGAGAGTGAGAGTGAGATGGAGGAAGAACAAGCCGTAATTCCTCCCCATACCGCCAACCTGAACTTGGACCGCGCAGAGGAATCGGTTGAACTCCCTATGAGTCCTAGGACAGACGACCTACACGAAGTCCAGGAAGAGATCCCCTCGATTCGATCTTCCCTCGAATCCAGCTCCAGTGATACCACTGGGGAGAGCGATTGTTCTTCCCTCCATAAGCTCAAGCCTGGGCAGGGAGGTGCATCTGAGCCTGAGGAGACCCGGGAGGAAGAGGACAAGACGATGAGCCCGTTCTGGAGGACGATCTGGTTGCTCGCTGCGTTCTTTAGGGGAATTTGGGTCAGGTTGTTCAAGTCTGGTCAGACGAATGAGAACGATGACAAAGGGGACGGAACGGGTTTACCCAGTACTGTAAGTCTTTTTAAGTCGTTCAACACATCGAAGAGCGTATCATTCATTGAGCTCCCATGGTGGATATACAGGACGTCGAGGATGAGGCGGCTCCGATTGCCGACGAAACGGTCAGCGGGCTTGTGATTCAAGACGCCGCCCCCGTAGATGAGCCCCGCAAGGTTCTCCCCTTGGCGGAGACCACTCCTCTTCCCGAGGACAAAGAACAACGAACCATCGCTGCTCCAGCCACTAAACGAGCCAAGAAACCCCGCGCGCGTGTTCAAAAGGAACCAGTCGAGAGGATCGTCAGGACGCTCAAAACTCGAACTATGGTGGAACCGGCGTTTATGAAGTTCTTTGTCGATCGAGGGGACAAAATCACCCTTCTTTCTGACATTGCTCAACAGATCAAGGTCGTTCGACAGGATGAGAAGGAGGAGGTCGTCTTGACTACCAAGGTCGAGAAGGAGTTGACGGACGGACTCAAGGTCATCGAGATTGAGAACGTTGGAGGGTTTATTGGCGGTTACGAGTTGAGGTTGACTATTGCGTGAGGAGTAGAGCTGTGAGGACAGGACATAGAGTTTAGGTTTGGTTTTACGATTCTGCTTCATTTCGGTAGTGGAGATACACGAGCTTTCGTTTACGTGTCGGTTTGGGTCTGAAAAGATGTAGCTGTGATCTATGGGGTTTGGACTGGGTTTCGAGATATAATGCGATATATGATATACGACGATGGATACAGAACGGAACTAGGTTCCTGTCTTCGCGCCAAAGATCTGGGAATTATACTGTTGTTTCCCGCATAAAAAGGAACCCGGGGAAGATGAGTATTGGACTATATATGTAAGAGCCAGATGCCGACACTACTGAACGCAACAAGTTAACTCTAGATTGGAACAAGTGTTGGCAAGCAAGATACAACGATGAAATGAGAGGCCTTTCTGTGATGCCTCTACAGCAGGCTGGTAACCGAAGCTTGAAGCCTAATTCTCCTAGTCACTCAATATGGTTTACAAATTAGTCATTCAAACATCAAGCATCGCTTAGCCCGATGAGCTCCGTTGGTAGAGCAGCCGACTCTTAATACATTAGTGTTTAATCGGCAGGTCATGGGTTCGAGCCCCATATTGGGCTTTCCTTTTTGCCACCTTTTACCTTTTGCATAGTCTATCAGGAATTGAGATTGCTCAGCAATAAATCATACGCACAGGATTCACAGAGGAGCAGATCAACAAGTCCTCGACGATGGGCGTGTAGTGGTTTCTGCCTTCGACATCAGCGCAAGACCAGTCGTTAGATGGAGACTGTCACTCTGCTTGCTGTCTTGAGGACCTTTGACGGCCAGCTATCGCAATACCAAACGCAGAGCGAATTCAGTTTCAAGGTCTTCCTGGATCGAGCGGTCGACCCTGAACAATGGAAAGGAAGTATTTCGGCTCGAAAAGTTTCTCAACCATGCCGCGTACAATAGCAGATCTAGCAGCAGCTCATTCATCGATATCGCCTCTTGTAATTTACGATTCCTTAACATTGCTCGTTCCCTTCCAATCGTGGAAAGCTTTTACAACATTTTTTGGGGTTGAAAGAAAAGAGGAAATAGCGAGATCATATACGTATAAATAGTCTGATGCGGGTATTCGATCGCAATGCCAGAATGCCACTGGTCGTTTTTTCAATATCCTCCACGACCTCCACGTCCACTATAGCCACCAGAGTTGCCGTAGCCCCCGTAACTACCTCCTCGCCCTGGGTTTGCATTGTTATATCCACCTCGAGCGTAAGCCCCTCCTGCTGACATACCATATCCGCCATACGCCTGAGGAGCACCACCACCATATGCTTGAGCAGATCCACCGTATCCACCATAACCACCCGCCGTAGTTCCGCCATAACCAGCATCTATAAGTGTATTGCGTCAATATCGAAATTCCCTCTATAACAACCCCTTCGAACCGCTTACTCTGCGCATAAGGACTGTTATAACCGGAACCTCCGCCCCCTTGACCACCGTAACCCGCGTAGGAACCCCCGCTGTTGTAGGTCCCAGTTCCGCCCAACGCAGCGGCCCCTCCTTGTCCTCCATATCCACCATAACTTGAGGCGTAGTCGGTTCTAGGTCCGTACATGCTATTGTTATTGTTTTGATAACCCGAAGCGCTGTAACCTCCCCTGTTCTGATCGCCATGTCCAGGAGCACCTGATCCAGGCCCGTTGGGGCCGTATCCACCTCTGCCCCGACCTCTTCCACCTTGGAAGCCACCTCGTCGACCTGTTCGAGTCTGTTCACGATCTTGGTCGTTCAAAACCGCGCGTGGTATTTTGACTCCTGGTAGCAATATCGACCTGTGCGGTCTCAGGAGTTGAGGATAATAGTATCGGACAGACAATGACTTGTTGTCCGCGATATCAGGGCATTCTTCCGTGTCCTTCAAAGGAGAGTCAAGGGTCGATCCAGGTATACATTTCGGATCGGCCATGACTGAACCGCAAATTCCTCTTGAGAGCTTGCCGTCGATAGGAACCAGCTGGGATTTCTTCTTTTTAGTGTACAGCTCGCAGAAGTTGCCATAAAGATCGTTGTCATCCGAAATGATCATCACGTTATCTCCGATTGTATTACGTCTTTTCTCATCAGGCGTCAATAGCGGCTCCACAGTTGCGATGGCTCCAAGTAGCCTATCCTGTTCAATAAAAGGCAAAAGAGCGATTCCTTGCCAAGCCATCTTCTTTCCATTCATATCAATCTCGAAATCGCCGGGGTAGAAGTCGAGAATGGGCGAATCGTCGTTGACCATCAGATTTTGATATGGCTCAGGCAGATGCTTTTTACTGAAAAATGGTCAAACGAGATTGGTAAGATGAAGGGTTCATCGACTCGCAAGGCAAAGCCAGCGTAGCTTACCTCGCCGCCGGGAACACTCCCATCAACTGCTCGAATGGCTTGAAGGGTCGACCAAGGGTGAACTGGATATCGTAACTCTGAATTTCCTTGAAGTCGGCTGCGAAAGGGGCATAGTGAAATGGGTAGAACCATTGCCATGATGGAGTCTATGGGCCACAAGGAGTCTTAGCGAAAGCGCTACGATGCAATGAAAACACTATCAAACTCACTCCTTGGAAATAATAGTGGAGTACCCAGTTCATTCCCTCCATATATGCCTTTACCACCCTATTGGCATACTATCAGTGACGCTCCCGTCTGCAGCAGGCATGAAGCACTAGAAATCGCCGACTTACTGAGTTCGGAAGGGAATGTCGCTGAGTTCAATCCCAAACTTCTCACGGTAGTATCGCTCCCTGTAGCCTGGCTCCCATAACCTAGAATAGGGACATCGTTTAGTGTATGCCTAGTGCACCGATATATAATTCAACTTACTTGACAGTATCCTCGTAGTCCACTGTCCCGTCCGGGTTCTTCTTGAGCTTGGCCTTCTTGGGTAACGGCTGATCAGCCTCGGGATTAGGAGGCGCCTCCTCTTCGTTGTCGTCCTCGTCCGCATCGTCGATAGCGACATTACCATCGGCATCCCCTCCGAGGCCCGATGTGGCTGCTGGTCGATCGTCGTTTGCCTTTCGCTTCTTTCCTCTTGGTTCAGAATCATCTCCCGTTGTCTCGGCTTCCTCTTTGTTGTCTTCAGCTGGCGTTGTCATCTCCTTTGCCACAGCATCTGGCTCATTTGTGTTCTCAGGTTCAATATTACCAGCCAAACGGGCGCGCAAAGCATCGGCTGCAGACATGTTTGCCTTCTTTATCACTACTCGGTCATCAGTAGTAGGGGTTTCTACTAAGCTGAGTTTGCCTTTCTGTCCCACTACAGGCATGCTGCCGGCCGTGGTATCTGCCGGAACCACATTGAATGCAGGACGAGCAGGCAACGAGTGATGAATGGGCTTCACATTGGGCACGTTAACCTGTACCAGCGATACCTCGTGGTCTTGCATCGTATTCGTTGGTGGCGCAGGTGGCATCCCAGCTCTCTGGCGCTTCATAGCAGGATTTTGACGCTCCTCGGCTATGATCGGACCGATATTAACGACTACAGCTGGTTGAGCACAGCCAAGGCAAAACTCACCCTCTCTTCGTTTCTGGAAGATAGCATCCTCTCCAGCAGCCAATCCCTCCAGAATGATCTGGGCCCGGTCCATCTCTACTCTACCATTGTTGGTCACATAACCACCCATTCTCTCAAACTCCCGTTTCCATATCTTCAACAAGGTATCAATCGCACCTTCTCGAATTTCAAGACTAGGCAGATGCGGTAAGAAATCATTACCGACAAAGAAAATGAGGAATACCCAATCATCGATCGCCCGTTCCAGATCAAAGTGGACGACCGGCGATTTCAAATCGAGCTCTACGGCTAAGTATTCTCGGAGAGTAGCCACATCCAAAAAGATGAAAGGCTTCTCTTCCACAGGGGCGTTCTTGACATCGTTGGCATCCTGCTTGATCTTCTTCTGTCCGGTACATTGAGCAGCGATATGTCCTTGCTGACCGCATATTCGACAACCTGAATCTCGAGATTGTTGATAAAATACATCCTCTCTCAGAACCTTGAAGTTAGGCTCATGAGTGGCGAGTGCCAACATGATCAAATCAGCATCCTAGGGGTTAAAACGAGGATCAGTTTGAAAACCAGATTACACGCGTGTTGTCAACAAGGCTTACCAGTCCATAGATGACGTGACTAGTATTAGGATCGTGTTCTACATGACTTCTTTGCCTCCTAATCCAATCCATAATTTTGTGTTCTCCCTCTCCCGGTACAGAAGCGTCGGAAATGATGACATCAAGGTTTTTCCAGCCTGGGTCGTTGTTCAGTTTCCATGCTGCCCAATACCGTAAACTTGCAGCGAGGAAGTCCATGAAAGGGGTACCTGGCGTGATCGCATTGGTATCCCAACCCTTCTTGTTCATCTCAGCTTGAGTTTCCGCTGAGACAGGGTGTCCCATCTCTGCTCCGCCAAAATCATCAGTATATTCTCACCCTTGAGCAAATGTAATCGGTTCTCACCTTCAAACAGTCGGACAGCCTCTACCCGACTCTCTTCCTTCTCAGCGGCTTCCTGAGCAGCTCTAAATCGTCGTGATCGCTGTTGGTTCATCTTTGCTCGGGGGGCGACTCCGTCTTTTTGAATACCAAAATTCAGGCAAATTCCGATCTGATCAATAGAGACAAGCTTACCGATGGCCATCATCAGGACTTTTCTTGGTCTTGCCATGCTGACTACTCGTTCAGTGTATTTGAAAATCTCAATCATCATCTCTTCTTCCGTCTCCGGAGCAGGCTACATCGAAACAGCATTCTAAATCAGCTGCTCACAAAGATACAGATTATGCAGCTTACCTTTCCCTCAGGGTGTGTACAAGGGTGTACGATACCGTTCATATCCACTGTACAATATGCGCTAGGCATTTAGTAAAGCTCAATCCGATCTCATATACTGTTTGACTAACGATAAAGGTTATCGACCTCAAACCCGTTCGGATTGGGACCACCATAATTGATGGGTTCTTCTTCTACCACTCCACCAGGACCTTCAGTCTTGACTGGTTTATCTTCTATCACTCGCTCCACTATGTCACACCAGGACAGGCGTAAGGGATCGGTCTGAAGCAGGCCAGATCAAGCAAGCTAACTTACCGATCTTGGGGTATTTCTTAGAAAGCCATCTGAAAAGAGCTGGGACACCCTGTCGATATCGATTAAGTCTGTCAAGTGCGACTGCCAAGAAGAGCGATCTCGGATAATTCAAAGTTCAACTTACCATATTACTCGAATGCTATTTCGTAAGTTCAGCTCTCAACTCGAGTCTAACAGCCACCGGTTTGGGTTGCAAAGGATATCCTTGAGATTCGAATCGATTAGAACTTGACCAGACTTGTAACGTCTAGTCCAGGAAGTGCGCCAATTGGAAGCACAAGTCGGTCAATTACCATGTTCATCGAAATCGCCTTTCGGTGAAAGCTCCGGCGATGGCGTAAACTAACGGCGCGGAGATAGGATAGACTCAAGTCCGTAATTGGATTTAGCTCGCTATTACAGAATTGCTACAAGCCGCTCAGGCAGTGAAGTCCTTGATGTCATCGTTACATATTGGAATCATGATCGCAGATACAAATACAATTGGTATGATTGAGTCCTAATACTGGACTTTCAGACTGTTCCCTGGGATTCCTCGTGTTTCTGCGTTCGATCTTCCGAGGGCACCTGGTATCGACTCCTAGAAGCAACAACCGCAGCACAAGACTGCACAGTAGGCTCCACAACATAGTCCACAGCATCCAGGTCCATCATCTTTGCGTTTATCTTGAGTGTGTATTATCACGGGCTGCGGTTGTGGGTGTGGTTGATATGCTGTTTGAGGCGCATAATGGACGGCGATCAGTAAGACGGGCATGAAACAACTCCCAACAGAAGGCCACAACCAACCGTTCATTGTGGGAGCACCGTGAGGAGGATAACCCTGCGGAGGAGGTCCGGCGTAATATCCCTGCGGTGGAGGAGGACCAGCGTAGGGATGTTGCTTTTGGTTTGTAAAAGATAAGCTCAAAACAGCATTTAGACCATGATATTCCGGCCAGGTACTAACAGGTTTACCGTGACCATAAGCGGGAGGTGGCGGCTGGGGTGGGCTGTCGTTAAATCCAGCCTGATCAGTTTCACACCGCAGCGATGCAGCCGTAACATTCACTTACCCGTAATATTGGCCTTGTTGTTTCTTGTCTTTACCGAAAGCCATTATTGTGGGTTTAGCTTATTCTTTGAGGATAGGGCTGAACAATTAAAGTCAGACTGGTGGCCTGGTTTGTATCGAGGTGAATTCGCCTTTGATTGCACCCGTTTTTGCAGACAAAGGAGTTAGCGTGTTACGACCGCCGTATGCTTTGATAATGCAAGGAAGTGCGTGACGATGTGATGATCTTGTTGCCTCTTGCCACTTGGTCGGTTGCAAGTTGGACTGACCAGATCTTATTGTACCTTTTGCAGTACCCTCACATGCTCACAACTTCCAAGCCGGAGGAAAGAACTTCTATGCACAGCTTGAACAATCTGTTTCCGACGGAAGGCGGAGATAACCGGATGCAGATCAAGCAGGGCCAAGAGAAATGACGAATGCGAATGCGCAGTGAGCGCAGTACATCGTGATCAGTGATTTCATACCGGCCGATGAATAAGAAGACAGGGTATCGATAGATAAAACATGTAGCACTGTTACTGATGATTATATGAATAGAGATGTAAGGTCCGTAAAGATGGCCGAAGATGAAATGTGATGCTGCTGCATATGAGATGGATCTTCTTGACCATGGCATTGCAACAAGGTCCGCAAGGGCCGCTTGTGAGCCGCTGCCAATGACAATAATGACTGCTCATGAGATGACGGAGTGACTCGGTTAAGCAGGATAATTGCTTGATGACCAGTATTATGATGGTATTCGTGATAGATTCGAGATGAACCCGTGTCCTCATTGCCGGAGTTGCGGACGTAATGATGTTGCTCCTAAAGCTGATGTCGAATGAGTTCGAAGTCTTCGTTGTTGTGGTCGTGATTGTAAGCCGTATGGTGATATTACTAGTCAAGTATGATGCTGAACGTAATAGGGCTGATGCTGGAGAGTTTGTGGTGATGAAAGACCTCATTGTCGAGAAGGTAACGCCTTGATCCTTCTCATTTCCCCGACCGCTCTTCTCTTCTGATCCGGCCTATCGAACAAGATCTCGCTAGACGACCTCTTGCTAGAAGTACTGGCATTCGTCTGGAATCTAGGACCCGTAGCAAGCGAAAGTATCGCATTTCTCACAGTTTCTTGTCCGGATCTAGCCGCTTTAGCGCCTTCGTCAAAGTCTTGTTCAAATCGTCCACCATCGATAGCCTCCATCACAGGCTGCATAGCCTGCACGAACACGTCCCCTGCCATAGCTGAAGTAGACCATGTGGTGTTAGACGATTCCGAAGGCCTCATCATTCCGTATCCAACCGGGTTGTTCAATCCTGCCAATTCAAGCGAAGCGGCTGATAAGGTTTCACTGCGCTTCATAGGAGGTCTTTGGGAAGCTGGGAAAGGAGCGGTAGGAGCGCGGCGACGGGTGGATTCCTTCTTGACCAGGACCGAACCGTCCTTCCTCGCTGGGACAACCTGGTCCTGGTAGAGATCAACCCGAACAGCCCGAGCTTTCCCACCGACGTTTGATACTTTGATCTCTCGTCTAGTAGGTTCAGGCCTAGCAACAGCCCGGCGAGGCGAACCGAGAGCGGGAGACAAGAGGAAGGGATCGTCCTCATCGACGGGTGATTCGTCGGAAACCTCGCTGCCATTGCTCGAGTTGTCGTGATCAACCTCGACCTGGGTCCGAGATCGTAGGTAGGCGATCTCAGCTTTCAGTTCCATCTTACGTTTCTGAGCGCCTTGTAGCTGGACCATAGCGCGAGAATTGAAATCAGATGGGTTTTGAGCGTGCAACGAGATGTGAACAGAGGCTTACCATGAGTTGAGTTTTAGCTAGGGTATGTTCGTTGATTTGCATTTGTTTTTTCATGATTCTGCTTTGTCTGAGAGGGTGTCAGGTCACAGTCTCATCACGAGCGATCGCCTTTCCTGAACTTACTGTTCTAATTGAGCGTTCTTAGCCATCTCCGCCTCGTAATTAGCAATCAACGTCTTATACTTTGCCGTCCATTCGTGATGTTGAGTTGCGTTCTTCAAACCCCATTGGACTTCCTTGTCCCTCAACTCTTGCGTATACTTGTCCTTAACTCGTTCAATATGGGCGTCCATGTATGCTTTCTCGCTGCGTTGTCTCTCAATCTCCTTTTCCCTGTAATCATTGAGCCTCTGCTTCCTCTTTGTGGCCTTGTCGTAGATGAGCATATAATTGGACTTTTGTTCTCGTGTCATCTTGATAGATTCGGCGACCTCTTGCCATTGTTCTAGTTGAGGGTTGAATGTCTCGAGCAGTTTCTATTGTGAAGGAAAGGAAAGGACGGAAGGAGTTTCAGTTAGCAAGACTCACGACGACGATCAGAAATTCCATCGGGAGGGAAAAGGCTCACTTTGGTCATTGCGCAAGCCCAAACATCTCCAAACTCCTTGATAGCCGCTTCTATCTCCTCCTTGCACCCCCTGTCCTCCCCGTCCTTCGCAGTCAATTTGTCCAGCGCCGGGATATCCAGTCTGCCTTGCAGCTTGCCAAGGTGAGTCTGTACGTCAGGATCCGCTTCTTCCATGAATTTAAACATCTTCTTCAACACCACGAGAAGATTCACCACCTTCTTCGCTTCAGGGCTCAAGAGGTCGGATTGAGCAGGAACGATCGCGTCTGACATGGCAGTCTCCGCTTGAGAGAAGAGACAGACCTCGGTCTCCAGCCGGTAGTTGCAAGTGGTTCTGCAGAGAGGACAAGCAGGGCCTGAACTCCTAGCTGCTTCGGCTGGTGTACGGAACCATTCCTCGATACAATATTTGTGAAAGACGTGAGCTGCGAAAGAGAACGCGGGCACGGGATTACGATACGGACCGATGAGCGAGACTGATCATGTGAGGTTGGTCAGACTTGAAGCATGGCTTACAGCAACTAGGCAATCTGACGCAAAGGTCCGTGTTCCCAGTGTCATCGATACCCCCAACCAGGGATTCGTGACAGACTGAGCAGATGACATCCGGATGTAGGCCGTTGTGATTCAACGTGCTCTTGAAAGAGTCCATGATTGTAGTATAAGCTGATGTGGTGGTGATATGTAACAAGTTAGGGGATATAATGTGGACTGGTCTATACAGCCGTTGGAGGTGCACGAAGTGATGTGTGAGATTGAGAGGTGGATGGGTGGATGGGTGGATGTATAGGCTGAGTGCAGAGTGAAATACGAAATACAGAATAATGGTCGTAAGTCGTATCTGTATCTGAGCGCGTCTCGATTGCGGATCCAAATTCGATGAATTTAGTAACGCGAGTGTGTTGACATTTCAGATTCATTGCAGTAGCGTAGCGAATGAATGCGATGATGCGAGTGGAAATGCTACATGATGACCAGACCTCCTTGATCCTGTGGTAAGGTAAAATGATGATACATCTAATCCTGATCAGAGATTTGATTAGTGATGTTGGGTATAAGCTTGGTCGCTGCTCCGGTCCAGCCGTTAGCAAGTATCCTGACAGTTTGAAAGCGATGCGATGAGCGTGATGTTGAGCTGGCGCCGCTTCTCAGAAAAGGACGTACTATAAGTCTGTTCTTGGGGAACGAGCCACCGTCCGTAGCCTGTTCATATGTGGTCTGGTACGGAACAATCGCTTCAGTTTTGGCAATCCTTTCGAGACTGAACCTGACCGACTCACGATGTTGGGATTGTAGTAAGCATCTTTGAACCGATCGATGTACGCCGAGGTAGGGTAATCAGCCGGATCACATCCGATATTAAGCTTGGTCGGGTCCTCTAAAGAAAGAACAGGAGTTTAGCGATCGCTCATGACCTGTTGACCGTGATATCGGTGGACTCACGGTAAACCCGGACGTAGTCGATCAACATGCTATAGCAGGAGACAAACCTCCGTCAGTCATCGTTTTTCCTGCCGACAGGTCGATTACCCACTGGACAGGCCACAACGATTCCAACCCTTCGTAATCTACCGCACCGAAGTTCTCCGAGATACCTAAAAGTCGTGACTTCCTGTTCAACGTGCTTGCCCTTGACGTTGCCCCACAAGGAAGACTTACCGAGATTCATGATGAGGTACATGGGTTCGGTCGGGATAGGACGTTCTGACGTCTCCGCTTCGGTATTGGCGGCCATGGCTGGGAAGAGGCGGGGAGTCAGCCAGGGGCAGGAAAGAAATAGGCGAGCCAGGAGGGAACTTACCGGCCGCTCGGATCGTCCATGACTTCTTCCCATCGTTCACCCAGGTGATATAGCCGTCCCTGAGAACGAGAACGATCAACATCGATCTCGATCTCGATCATCGTCGCTCAAACTGGACTACTCACGTTCCCGTGCTGTATTCGAACCCGTAGATGGACAGACAACCGGTATTACCAGTACTACCACAAAAGGGGGAACCGGATCAGAGGTTTCCCCGCGGTCGGTCGCAAAGACCGCCGTCGAACTCACTAGCAACTCTGATTGGTAATGGCGATCCCGGAAGTCGATTGTTGATAATTCCCACCCTGATAACTATTCAACGAGGTGACATCCCCATCGTAAATCCTATACGTGCCCGACGTATTGACCCATTCGTAAAAAGGATCGAAGGGGGCCCATTGGGCTGATTGGGAGACGTGACCGATCCGAGTCGTCTGGTCCACCTGAGCCTCGAGCATATCGATTTCAGGCGCACCGCGAGCGACAAACGTCCCGTCCGCGCGTTTCGGACCGGGGTGGGTATCGTCCGATGGGCAGGTACAGGAGGAGAGTCGTTGGCCGGGAAGATAGGAGAGCGTGTAGTTGACCGAAGCGTCTCCTGAAGTGAAAGCGATCTCGGGGAGACCTACAGAAAGAGAGAGAGAGAGGAAACGAGGTCCGCGAAAACGAGGTCCGAGTCGGGGAGTCAGCCAAGGCGATCCGATCCGGACGTCTCCTCGCTAGAGACTTACCGTTCAAGCTCTGATTCTTCAACGTCCCGAGATCACACTCTGCATAAGTATACGGCCACATCCCTTCCAACGTCCCCCCGTACCCGGCCCTACCCAGATTCCCCAACGTCCAAACGGCAGGCCATAACCCATAGACGTCCGAGGTCCCGGGTAAACTCAGTCTGGTTTCAAAGTAACCACCGGTATAACAGAACTTGTTCCAGGTACTGACCATCCCCCCCGTGTAGTTCAGATTGTGAGAATGTTCGTTGGAGAGCGTGATGACCATGTGTCCGTCTTGGGTGGTGATCGACCTGGGGTCGTACCATTCCAAATTGTTCGTCACCCAATAATGAAGGTCCGCCGCTTCCCAATAAGGATCGTCTCCGGGATAAAACGACCTCCCGTCCGTATTGAATTCGTCCGAGAAGACGAGATCCCACTCCTCCCCTGTTTCTAGGGAGACGTGTTTGAGAGCGGACTGAGGGGTTTGAGGGTCGATCAACCCGAACTGCCCGATCGTCGCGGGGACCTGACCGGTGGCGTTGATCCCGCCCATATTGTACCCCGAATGAACATCATGCTTCGACCTGTAATCGTCCAGTTGACTCTGCAAGATGGGCCATCCCCCGAACAACAGCACGAGCAACAGCACGAGCAGGGCGACGCATCCCAAGTTGCCCAACCCTCTGGGGGAAAAGACGTCCCTCAACGTCCTGGACCAACCGGGTTTGTACCTCGTGTAATCCCCCTGATCGGGTTGATGGAACGCGTCGTCGTCTTCCCTGCCCAGTTGATCCCAGACGGCCAGGTCGAGCGGTAAGGACCATCGTCCACCCAACCCGTGGAACCCGGGGACGTTCATCTCCCTCCCCATGGTCAACCTCGAATCCAACGTCCCCAGCGTGAGCGTGGGGAAATCTTCCTCCTCCTCGTCCCCGTCCCCTTCACCGTCCCCGAGCAAGAATCGGAAATCACCTTGGTCTTCCGGGTCCGGGTCCGGGTCCAAGTCCCTCCTCTTGAACGACCCTCTCGACTTCCCCTTCCCAATCCCATTCGACCCCGCCCCGCCCGCTCCGAACGGGGTCTCACTGGACCAACTGGGAGCGGGCGAATGGCTGTTGAGGGAATAGACCACGCTCGCTGGTCTACTCGGACCGGGCCCGTCGGATTCCCTCAGCCCGTTCGAGCCGTTCCAGGGGAGGTTTATCGTTGAGGAACTTGCTTGGGGCAGGGGGAGGAGGAAGGAGTGGGGTTCCGATGCGGAGGCGGAGGTCGAGGTCGAGGTCGGTGTCGGTGTCGATGTCGATGTCGATGCGTAGGCTGATGTTGATGCCGATACGGAGCTCGAGGGGGGGTAGAGATGAGTGAGGGAAGGGTGGGAAGGAGGAAGACCCAGCCCGATAGGTTGATTGGACTTGACCGGGTATCCACGAGAATCATAACCCCTCATGACGGACCCGTTCGGATCTTCCCATCCGTTCCCGTTCCCCTCCTTCTCCTGACCCTGAACCGTTTCTTGGGATTTATTCTGTGTGGAATTCATAGCCCCGTTTGATAACCGGGATGGCCAACGTTCCCTCCCCTTCCCGCCCCACCCCTCTTCCCGCCCGGTGCTCGAATGCTCGTATCCTTCCGGGGTGAGCATGATACTCCCCTCCACCGCACTCGCCGTCAGGCTATCCCTCTCTCCTCCATCTCTGCCATCGTTCCCGTTGCCAGCCGCACCCGGACTCAGCGACCCCCCGAATCCGGATAACTTGGGGGTCAAGCGGGAACGCAGGGAGGCGAACGTCGAGGAGGGGATGATGGGGGATGTGGAGGTGCTTATCCCGGTGGATCGGTCTGGTTTCGAGTTTGGTTTCGGGTCTTTCTTTGATGTCGATGTCGAGGTCGAGGTTATGGTTGTGGTTGTGGAAGGATGAGAAGGGATCGCTCTCGTACCCGCCGCCGTGGACGAAGCATCCCTCCGTTCCTGTGTCTGTGCAGAGTGAGAGGACGGGTCGAGAGGTCGGACGGTGGAGTTTCCTTTTCTCGTCGAGGTCAGGTTACGGATGGTCGGCATGGTGCAGGGCCGGGTGGGTGGCCGTGTGGGCAAGGGAGAGGGAAGAGGGAAGAGGGAAGGAGTAGTCACCTGCCTATCTCTGTGCCGGTCGAGTCGATCGACGTCTGAACGCTGTGGAAGCTCTGGAAGCTCTGGAAGCTGTACCGAGGTCGCCAGTCTTTGAAGTTTAGGTCGATGCGCGTGATTACGGCATTTCCATCACGGAACACATGTCGATTACACGTCACACGTTACACGTACTGACACCTAACAGTTGCACAGTTGGTCTGCTCTGGAATGGGGATAGAAGCTGCATGGACGGAGAATATCAATCAACCTATCGATCACTGAGATCACTGATCACTGATCGTCATTGATGAGACACAACGACGACGACTCGCACTCGCGCTCGCGCACTCGGAAAAGGAAGATCGGCAAGGTTCACGCGCATGGTGGCTTTCCCATTGACGTTTCAGGTAGAGCACGGGTGGGCGCGGAAGCGGAGTGTGGACGTGTGAATGGGGGGGACAAACGGGTCAAAGGGATGTTGTCGCTCTCGGTCGTTGGGCGTCGTTGTTGGAGCAGTTGAGGATCGATCAGAGGGAGTTGATTGGTCACATCATCGCACTTCTCACACTTCTCACTTCTCACTTCTCACTTCGCTGCGACGATGGCTCCGACTAAAACCCGTCGTCGTCTTTTCACACGAAACAGATCGAGACCCGCGGAACCGGAACAGACTCGCCATTCGATGTTCAGGCCGAATCAAGGTCAGCACCATCAGTTCCCAATTCGAGGCACAGACTGATGACGACCTCACGCACACAGTCCCCCAACCTATCATCATCTCCCACTCCCACCCCGCCTTTCCTCCTCCCTCTCAACCCGTCCCCCATCCAGATCAAAATCAACACAAAGAGAAACCCCTGCCTCATCCTTTCAACCAGCCTCACCGGGGTACGACCTACTACAGCAGTACCGAGCTCGAGCATTCCACCGTGCCCACGGCGCCTAGGGCATTACCGGGGGGACAGACGGGATTGGGAGCGGGAGCGGGGTTGTCTAGGGTGGAAGAGGAGAGCGCGGTCGGGCTGGGAGGCCTGAGGGAGGGGAGTTGCACGCCCAGGTGGGTGCTGCGTTTGGTCGAACAGAGGGGGGTTGGCTGATTTTCTCTTTGCTCTCTCTCGATCTCTCTTTCTATTTCTCTCTCGGTCTCTCTTTCTCTTTCTCTCTTCCTTGTTCTTGTCCTCTCTTCCTTGTTCTTGTTCTCGTCATCAACCTCAACCTCCTCACCCCCTCACCCCCTCACCCCCTCACCCCCTCACCCCACCCACCTAGCGCCCGGGCCAAAGTCCTCCCCTGGGTGCAAGACGTGTTACAGACCCGTCCGTCCGAGAGCGAGGGGGTCCGGTCCGTCTCGTCTTCGCGTTGCGCACAAGAGGTGAGGGATGGGGATGGGGAGGAAGGGTTTTCTGATACGAGGACGGGGACGGGGACGGGGACGGGGACGGGGAGGATGAGTGTGAGTGCTTCCTGACCGGACCAGCGGACGAGATGGGGATCCGGATCACTAACAATCAGACCCCTTTATCCCTTTCGTTTCGTTCCTTTCTTTTATTTCGCGACGCACCAACCTCATCCTCATCCCCCCCCCTTGCTCACCTGAGACCACCCAGACCGCCCACGCCCACGCCCACCCCCACGCCCACGCACACCCCGAACCAACCCACCTCCCGCTATCCGCCGCCGAACTGGCCCGGGCCGATTCGTCCGGGAGAGTCAGGGGGTTGGCTTTCGTCCCCCCTCCTCCCCTTGAGGCCGGTGGGAGGGGATTGACGTGGGTTAGGGAGGAGGAGAGGGGGGTGCAAAGGATGAGGAGGGGGTATGAGAATGAGGATAGGGTTGGGGATGGGACGGAGGCTGGGGATGGGACTGGGACGGAGGCTAGGGATGGGACTGGGTCCGGGACCGCGAGCGCGAGTGAAAGCGATGAGAGTCTAGGGAAAGAGGTCAGGGAGAGGAGACGGGGACGTCATCGGGAAAAGGAAAGAAAAAGGGCAAAGCAGAGGGAAAGGGAGAAGGAGACGAAGAAGGGGAAATCTCATGCTCATAGGGATAAAACCAAAACCGAGTCGAGATCCAAATCAAAGTCCGTCAAACGATCGGAAGAGCGGAAACATGCAGAGCCCAACCGTACCGACCTCCCCACCGCTGGACCGGAACATGCTCCCCCTCTTCCTGCGCTCACCCGTCCTGCGATGGAGGAACAACCGCAACAAGAAGGGTTAGGGATGAGCGGGATGAACCCTACCCCAGCTTTCCCTTGGGGTCAATCGCAGTTCCACCCTCAACCTTTCTTCCGGCCCGGATCGCAGCCTGCCATCCCTGTGACCGTGGGGGAACAGGTGGGTCTCGATGTACCTACTCAGACTTGGGTCCCAGCGTCTGCTTCACTTGGTCATGATCACCATGAAACGGCTACGCCAACGGCCGAACCCCAAACCCGACCTCAACCTCGAGTCCCGCGCGGATCCGCCCAGGATTACTTTGACGGGGCGTTTCATCCCGTCCTAGCGCCCGCGCCTACCTCGGCCACTCGGAGGGAATACGAGCAGGCGAACGATCGGGTTCGAGTCGAAGATCTTCAGAGGCAGATGTTACGGGCGGCGGAGGATAGTAGGTTGGCTATCGCTAGGGAGAGGGAGGATAGGGAGAGGGAGGAGAAGAGGTTCCCGATCCAGGCCACGTATATCCATACCAACGTGGGGGATATCAAGACGTTTGAGAATATCAAACGGATGACCGAGTCCACTCGAGCGTCCAGTGAGGCTGATCGATCCGAGAGGACGGAGAAGAGATCGACGAGGGAGGGGAAGAGGAAGACGAAAGAGACGCTCATGACGGATACCTCTGGACCTTCTTTTGGCCATTTCGGACGACCGTTTTCTTACCGACTCGATCATCGGAACGAACCGGTCCTTGTGAGCGAGAGCGAAGATCTAGCGGGGTTGGGGATGGGGGAGACCGATATGATCTCGCCCTTGGGTGGAGGGGGACCGGTTTTGATCATGCATCGTGTGATGGGAGGTACGGACGGTCTGACACCTGGTCTGAGTGGGTTGCATTTGGGAGAGGTCCTGGGAAGATCGGGTCAGATGAAGGATCATAGGTCCGCTTATGTCGAGACCGTTGTGGATGAAGAGGTGAGTGGAATAGAAATGTGGTTTTTTTGGTAACCTGCTGACGACCGCTGGAAATCGTAGGACCTTCGTTCTCCACGTACAAAAGGGACTCTCAGTGCCAATCGTACGCGTCAAGCAGAAAGCTCTCATAGATCTTCAGTGACCGGCTCTCCAGAGGTCATCTCGCCTCCCAAACAGACCCGACCAGATATACAAGGTTCAGTCTCCTCCATGCAAGGTTCCTTTGTTCAGGAAAAACAACCCCTTCCGTCAGCGACCGATACGCCTCCGGGCAGTGTTCCTCGACTACGTCCACCCCTCGTGACCAACGACCCGAATAAACGCATGTCAACCGCCACGACGACCATGTCCCTGGTCAATCAGATCGTCTCCGACAGTAGGTTCCATGACGATGCGCTTTGTGATCTGCTCAGAGCCGCTAGAGATGTCAACCTTGGTACCGCAGCCAACAAGGCGCTGAGAAGGGCTGCCAGGGAAAGAGTCATGGATCTCACCGGAATGAGAACCAGGTATCCTGTAAGCGGACCTTGAGTCTTGGATTCTAGTTCTCAATGCTGATCTATATCGTTGTTCGTTTGACCAGGCCAGAGCAGAATCTGAAGCCACGGTTACAGCTGTTCCTGCTCATCGATCGGGGAAGGGCTCCGTTGAGAATGTAAGTAACGTCCGAAACTCGTCGGATTATCAAATTGATCTGAACTTGTCGTCCAGGACGATGAACCTCCCGCTTGGTCCCGTGCTGTGAGTAACCTCCCTCTCGTTGCGGTTGGGGTTAGGCTGACGAGAGTGCGTTTCCCAGCTCTTCGATATGCTCGAGCAAACAAATGCGAGACTCGATGCGCTCGACGACCGTATGGGTGGAGACGGTAGCCACGCACCGACCGATTCCTTGGCGCCTGCAGGCGATGAAGAAGAACTAGCTGCGCGTGCAGCGCTTCATAACCTTTTATTCCCCAACCTGCCGATGGAAATCCCATTGTTCGGTAGTGGACCTTATGCGACCCCACCGAGGAGTCAGTTCCAAACTCCATCCCGCGCGAGGGATATCAGTGCGCCTCAGACGGCAGGTCAGATGCCAGACTGGGGTTCTTCTGTAGAGATCCCGGACGGATCCAGTGTTCCCATCGCCCCGATCCATCCGTTGGGGCACCCAGTCCAGCCTATGCCCCCTACGATCCATGTGCAGCCTCCTACCGCCGCTCAGAGCATCGCGGAAGCGGCCTCGCGAAAGGCTCCCTCGGAAGACAAGCGTACCCCTGAACCTGAAACGCATATGCGGGAGTATCCTGCCGCATCTACCATCCCGCCTGCACCTACTATCAGACGTTTCGAGGATCCTCTGTTGCCTGACCTACCGTACCCGAGGCCCTGGGATATCGTCACCCAGCGCTTGTTCTCCTGGGCATTGGTCTGGCCTCCCGAAGACTTTGTGAGGAGTTTGGAGCAGACTGCTCTAGGACAGCAGGTGGATGAGTTTGGTCTGACCATCTATACGATGACTCTATTCAAGAGGTAGATCATAGTCTGCAGAGTAATGGCTAGGATTACTGAACAGTACGGTTTTCACAGAAACCTTCGTCATCGCATGTCCTCGGTCCCGCCTTTGCCTTGCGACAAGCTTGTGAGTGCTATCAGCGCTACGCTTGCATCCAGCCGAGCTCATGTGCTCTGCTGTTAAAGTTCGTGCCTCCTAATCTGGCGGACAGTATCAACCGAGCTGTCCATGCGGTACGTCCGGCTGTACGATCTGAAGTCACTTGGGGCTGATGTTTGTCTTGACAAAAGAAACGATTCTCAGATGCTCAACAGATATTGGAAGAACTGTGGTACCGTAAGCGAGACGACATCTGTGATCCATCCAAATTAGCTCAAACCAACCCCCCCACCCGCTAGCTTTCGGTTTCAAAGAGCCTCCGCGGGTCATTATTGCTCTAGCTAAACATCGCAATGATGGACATCACTGGAGCGCGCATCGGTTAGTGTTATCGCGTTTTCTGATATGTTGAAGTCGAGCGACTGAAGAAGCAATTGCCCTTGTAGGTTTGATATGCCCACAGGAAGATTGGTCACGTTCTCTTTCTCTACGGAAGAGAAGAGTTTAGTCGACGGTCGTGAGTTGATCGAACATTTGAGTGGGATGGTTTGATGTTGATTACCGAATCTCTGACGCTTTAGGACCGTTCATGTGTAAGTTGACAAAATCCGGTTAGCTCGTACAATCTGCTAATCTGATCCATAACCGGTCAATCTAACAGGGTGGTTCGCCCTTCGAGCAGCCTGGCCCAACTGGGGTATTCCACACCCGGATCATTTAGCTCAAAAGACTCAGAGAATCATCACCTCCGCATCTAGTCAAAAGGATAACGCGTTGATGGCTGCGAATTGTAGCAGGAACTTGTTGCTTGGTTGGAAACCGGAACAGCACACTGATCTGAAGAAGATGAGGAACAATGTTTGGAACGAGGTCAGTTCGCATTCACTTGCCATAAATTGGGGTATGCGTCTGATTCACGAACTTTCCCATCAATAGACCAAACGGTTGTATGAGAGAAAGTCGAAAGGTAAACTGGTTATAGATTCGAAGGATTATTAGAATTACTAGGCAGGGTCAGGATCGTCTTGTGTATACCGTAGCGAATTAATTATGCCACGTCACGTCACATCGCAATGGCCAAGCTATATTTTGATAATCACTGGAATTTGGAGTTGCCTCGGACAAACGGTGAATAACTAGAAAACGATTCAACTTTGGATTTCGAGGCTTCGTTTCTCCTTTTTTCTCTTCTTCAAGCTTTGCTTAGAATCATCAAACTCAACAGTCTCTCTGGCATTCATAACTGCATCTCTCTCTTACGCTTACAGCACCGCAAACCCAGCAAATTCAACCTCGCTTGTTCTCACGTGAGTAGCGGATCGGTCGGGGCATTCGGTCGGTAGAACAGGCATCCTTTGCTTGACCTCTAAACATACGAATTGAGGATACATCAGAGGATGTCTGCTGTTGTTGTCGTGACGTCAGAATACCTACATAGGCTGACTTGTTTTCTCGATTTCGACTCGTAGAAATAGCATAAAAATGGCATCTCCATCCTTGCAATTCGTGCCTTCATGGCTCAGAAAACCAACAACCCCTGGACTCGATTCCCCTACCACTCCATCCGCTTTCGCCTTCGGAAACGGACCTGCCTCTCCCCGTCATCCCCTCGGAAACGTTGGGTCCGTCGCTTCAGGTGGGGGACAGGGCAATGGGGAAGAATTTTCACTCCATCTACCGTACCAGACAAACGGAAATCATAATCAAATGAACGGGGTTCAAGCAAAGGCCAACAGGTCTAATGGATCTCGTCCACAACGTTACTCCAAAGATCAAATGCTAGCGTTGGTCGATTCGGAGAAATCTCGCAACTTGCCCAGTGATCTAGAGGAATGGACCATTCAACTGGGCATCAACGGCGTCGTCAACGCCGTCGGTCAGCATGGTGGTCAGAATGTAGAAGGTGGTGACGGTGGAGATAGACAAGCCGGAGATGACGGTGAAGGACATGCCGATGAGGAAGGAAGGGTATGTTCAGTTCGAAATTTGACTGGTCTTTGAGCCGCATCTGACAATACCGTTCACCTGTCAAAGCCCTACCCTCATCACAAACGATACATCGAGCGCGAACGTTCACAATCTGGTACTCCCCGTCGTGGCCAACTCACCGCCAGTGCACTGAACAGTCCCGACCTTTCCCGCCCCGGTCGTTCCCTTGGCGGGTTTGGTCGTGGAGAGGGTGGAGGTGCATTCGGAGGAGGCGGTGATGCATCTCACGGCAAGGGAAATAGGTTTGGAATCCTTGAAGGAGATTCCACCGATCTCCCTGCCGGTGCTAGGGAGAGAAAGGAACGGAATCCTTGGAGAGATGCCGAGGCTGGATTTAGGGATAGAGATAGGCAAGAACGAGCCGATCGTGCTGCAGAAAAGGCTGAAAGGGAGGGTGGCATGAGTGCCGGTGGCAGGTACATCCCGGCAAATGGTACTTTTGCTAGTCCTTCCATCGAAAAGGCTGGATTGAGCGAGAGAAGGGGAGTCAGGACTACTCTGGTCAGGAGAGATACGGCTGAAGCGGTCGGTGGTAAGTGATCGCTTTGTACCACTTGGTCATCCTGAGAAACTCACCGTCATTGGTTTAACCAGACAAAGACGCTACAGCCACTCCTACTCGTAATCTCAACCAGAGTTCTTCCACCTGGCGTCCCAATCTGCGTCACACGCCATCCGCTGCGTCTGCGTCGTTCGAGGGCGTACTTGGTAGCTTCGGTGCAGCTGTTGCTACTCCCTCCAAGCAGAAAACCTTTGGAGAAAATGGTGGTCCTCTCGACAACCCTGGACAGGGAGGTTGGAAGGAGAGAGAAAGGGTGGCTAGTGCCACTGACGCTGCTAACGGAATCATGCCTGGATCTGGGGGTGGTCCTGGTTGGGGCAAGACAGGTCGATGGCGATCTGCTGCAGCCCAGCAGGACGAAGGTATCAAGGTGAGCGTGTCGTCGCTTTCACGCAGCGTTGCGGAGACTAACATCCTGTTTGATACATAGCGCCCCAATCTCGCTCCTCTCGGTGACAGAGATGAGGACCCCAAGCCGACCGAGTCCACTGCCGTCATTCCCCCCGCTACTCCTGTTGATGAGCGGGATCATCAGCTTGACGATCATAACTCTGCCAACGTTGAGCAATTCGTTTCTTCGGTTGTGGACGAGCCTCACGAACGCCAAATCGAGCAAGTCTCTCAGCCCGCTGAGGCTGATCCGGAGACTATCGAGTGGTTCTATCGGGACCCCTCTGGTCTAGAGCAGGGTAAGCTGTCACGTGTACTACGATGCTCCCCATTCGATGCTGACTCGTTCTCTTCAGGTCCGTTCAAGGGCAAGCAGATGCAGGAGTGGTTTTCTGCCAGCTATTTCAGTAATGACCTGCCGCTTCGTCGTGCATCGGAGAACACTTTCCGATCTCTTCAGATCATCAAGGAGGAGACTCGCAGCGATGATCGTCCGTTCTTGACCAAGACCGCACCCAAACTGCCTCCTAATCTGCCGATTCCTGGTTTCGCTGGCAACAACATGCTTGGTCAACCGTCTCCCTCTATCGGTCAGGCTAGTATCTCAAACGGCGGCGACACTCTTCCTCCCAACGATACCCTTCGTCAAATGTTGGCAGACTTGCAACAGACCCAATTGGGCGGTCAGCACATCCAGACCCCCATGCGGAACGGTGTTCTTGGCGCAGCATCCCCTGCGATCAGTGTAGGCCGCATAGCGACCGATCCTTTCGCGAACCCTGCCAGTTACGCCTCTTCGCCAGTCTCTCAGCACGCTATGCCGGCTCGCTCTGCTTGGGAGACAGCCGCTTCGCCTGCTCTTAGCAGAGCAGCTATCTCTAGCCCCTTTGGAGGGGCTCAACACTTGGGCGGTTTCCCTCAGCCTCAATTCGCTCAGCAGAGGTCGATCTTCGATGTACCTTCGCCTCAACAACCCTTGGGTCAGGCACCATACCCTCCTTCGCCATGGGGAATGCAGATGCCCCCACAGATGGCGCATCAGTTGCATCAGCAACCTTTCCCTACTAGTCCATTCGCCCAGATGCCCCAACAGCCATTTGCGCCTTACCCCGGACAACCGATGAACCAACCTTGGCAGCAACCCCAGTTCATGCAGCCCCCTCAGCAGCAGCAGCAATCGATGGGATCGCCTGCTGCCATGCCACAGCACCCTGGGCAGCAGTTGGCTGCTCCTGAAACGCCTGTCGCGCAGCCTCAGTCTGTTTCTCCTGTACCCGCTCCTCCACAGGTCCTTTCCCCCTCTCCAGCTTCTGCTCAACCCGCCATGGAACTCGCTAAATCTCCTGTTCCTGCAACTGCAGCGGTGGCCTCTCCCGTTCCTGCAGTCTCTATACCTACACCTGCACCCCAGGCTTGGGCAACTATACCAGCCGTCGTGGCTTCTCCAATCGTTCAGAAGTCTGAGCCTGAGCGGATTCCAGAATTCGAAAGGATTGTGTCTCCAGTCCCTGTCAAGGCAGCTCCTGCACCTGTAGCAGCAAAGCCATCCAAGGAAGAGAAGCAAGTCAAGGCTGTTGAGGCCGCAGCTCAGCCAATCCAGCCGGAATCTAGGACTTCGACTCCTCCTATCGCTGCCCCCAGTGTCGCACCCTGGGCTGAGGACAAAGGCAAGGCCAACAAATCGATGTCGCTTAAAGAGATTCAGGAAGTCGAGGCCAAGGCGGCTGAGAAGAAGAAGGCAGTCGAGGCCAAGGCCAGAGCTGCTGCCGCGGCTGCTCAGCCTATCGCTGACAGCACTGAGATGCTCCAATCTATTACGTACGGACTCGCTTCCAGACCCGCTATGACCACTTCCAACAGTACTGGTACTGCGTCCCTTCCTGTCTGGGGAGCCACCACTTCTACCGGTTCTAAAAAGCAAATGCCTAAGAGGTCGCTGCAGCAGATTCAAGAGGAGGAACATGCGAAGAAGGTGAGTATCTGCACCTATACAACAGAAGGGACCACTAATGACGGCCTTCGCCTCCTTTTTCAGTTGGCCCAAGTCAAGGCTGCTGCTAGCTCAAGTCTCGCTGAGGCTGCTCAGTCTGCTGGTACTAGAAGGGGTTACGCTGACCTAGCCGCTGCTACTCCCTCGCCTAGCGTACGTATTTGATTATGGATTTCCGTACTGCTTTGACCGATCGACTGATCAATCGCAAATTACACAGACTGGCGCTGGTTGGGCGACGGTCGGTGCTGGCGGAAAGGTCGCTACCCCAGCTGCGTCTTCGCCTGCTACAACTGCTGCAAAGGCAAAGGCTGCCCCTGCTGCCACGAGCATGATCACTGGAGCCGTATCCAACAAAGCACCTGTCGCTAAGCCTAAAGCCCAAATCTTGAACGAGGTGAACCCCTCGATCGAGTTTGTACGATGGACAAAGGAGCAGTTGAAGGGTTTGACTGGAGCCAATGGTCAGTCGCCACAGTCCTGAAACAATGTATTTAGAATGCTGACTCTTTGACTCCGGACAGTTGACGAATTTATTCAAATGCTCTTGACTTTCCCAGTCGAGCCTCCTCACAAGGACGAAATGCTCGAGATTATCGCTGAATCTGTTTACGCCAACTCTTCCACTCTGGACGGTAAGCGATTCGCCAACAACTTCTATACTAAGAGGAAGGAGGATGCGATTGATCGAGTAGGAGCGGGGTCGAAGAACGGGGCAGCGAAGGTGACGTCGTTAGCTGATAGTGAGTTATTATGGATTGTCTTGTTACCCATACCGGACTGATTGTTTGTCTTGATACTATCAGTTGTCAAGACTCAACCAAAAGCGCCCGGCAGCGACTTTGGGTTCAAGGTTGTCAAGAAGAAGGGAAAGAAGAACTAGAAGGTTCTCGGGGAGAGTCGAGCGGAGCGTCGAGCGGGCATTGTTTACGAAATAGTCAAAAGGCATCATCATTATCATCATTCATCGTTACGAAAACGTATCTTTATCGTCACTTTTTCCATATTGGTTGCTGGTTGCCAGCCTGCTTGTGCCCTTCTCTTAAATATTGGCGTGGCTCATCCAGGTAGATATCTCCGAAACCCTTCACTCTAGCTTTAGATCGAAGGATATGGTGGTGAGTAGCAACTTGGGCCCGCTCGATCGATTCCTGTATCCTCCCGAAGGCCCCACAAGGGTGACCAACTCCCTTCATATCAGAAAGACCCAAATGGGTTATGATGCCGCTTCACAAACAATTCTAGATGGTCTGATATCGGATGACCTGGTTTTATGAACTCCATTTCAACACAGATTGTTCGATGACCATACTCGAGTACAGATCGATGAACGATAGCAAGCGCGAATCCTGATTTTCGTTCTTATGTTGCCCGACGACTGAGCTGAGCTCTTTCAGTCGGTATGAACCATGGTTGTGCAGCAGGTATTGTCAACAGCTTCCATTCTGGTATGGACCACTCTTTGCCGAAAGTTCTTAGGAACGGGAAGAGGGGAGACCAAGGACCGAGCGCAGTGATGTTGCAGTAAAACGGGCAATGGGTGTCTCGCTACGACCCGTCTTTCCCTTTCCCAGTCGTCATTCTTGGACCTTTCATCTCTCTCCTCCCTATATCTCTAGGCTTGCTGTTCTTCCCTCCATCCCCCTTTCGTCCGGGCGATCTTGGTCCGCTCTCGTTCCCCGTTCTTTTGGATTTATTGTAGATTGAGCTCAAGCCCTTGTACACCCCTTCTACTAGTAATGGCATTGGAATGGAATAGACGGATGGGGTCAGTTGAGCTAGGTAATGATGGCCTTATTACCATGTGAGCGAAACGGGAAGAGTGTGTCAGTACAGGTCTCGGATGGTATCGTATGAGATGAAGAATACGGTGAATCATTCGCTTACTGGGTAAAATCAAAGGCTGGACAGGGTCGAGTCTTATCGTTGAAGCTTGTCCTTTTGTTTTTAGACTAGGATCAGATCCCGAGAACTTGTCTTGAGAACTCGGATTTCCCCTTGCCCCTCGGGTGAGGACCATCCTGACAGCTGCTTTAAACCTCGTTCGGACCCTGTTCCGCTCGACCGCTCGTTTGCTTATCGCTTTGATGCTCGTGATGATAGCAAAAGGGACGAAATCCGATTTTCCTATCGCGGGCAACGATCGCGGAGCATCTGATTGTACAGTTGTTGATGATAACGATGATCCTTTGGAGTCACGGCGAGTTGGGAATGGTGAGTTCGTCCGGGAGGGTAATTGGCTATCCGGGACAGCTCGGAGAGTAAAGAGATCCGATCGATGGAGAATGGCAGATTTCGAACGCATTAAACTGGGGACAACTGTGTCCCACTGAATCGAGCATAGCTATATGAGGAAGTGGTCCGTTAGCTCAACTTGTGACGTGCTGCATCTGAAGGGGAAGGTTGACTTGCTCTTAACGGTAAACGAGCTGGAGGTAATGCTTGCAACGAAGCTACGGTCGGGCCCGATTGAAGCGGCTTGGTCTGAACCTGCCTGGACAGATTGAAACCAGTTCTGACAGTGTTCATTCGAGGCGATCTCGTTGATTTTTACTAGATTTTGGAAAATCAGGAGAATATATTGAGAAGAGAGAAATGAGAATTCAACTCTTGTCGCTCGGTGTGGAATGGTCCGTCGGAAGCAAATTTAGAGGTGTTTCGGCGTTGAGCGATGAATCCACCGAGAGGGAGATCCATATGACGATCCGATCTCGTGGCACAAAACACAGATCGACTCTTCCTCCAGCTCACAATATTCCATCTATTCAGACCATCGCTGCTACCACTGCCATCAGTACCATCACCTTTTCCTACTACAGCTACTCATGTTCAACTCAACAACTATCAACGAACCATTCCTCTCCGTTCAAAACAACTTGGGCGAAGGTACGTCCCTTAACCATTGACCGGGATCTTGTTCTCCTCACACCTCAACGTCGATTCATCAGGATGCGTCTGGGACTCTAAAACCGGACTCCTTCACTGGATCGATATCTTCAAGTCACAGATTCACACGTCAGTAGCCCTTATCGATACCAGCAAAGTCAGAGCTCAAAGGATACTCGTTTTGTAAAGCAGTGTAGACCCAAAGACGAAGAACCACTCCGTGGATGATTACTCGAGCTCTGACCCTGTCATCTCGAGCTTGGTCCTGCTCCAGGATGGATCCGGCGTGAGCCCTTGTTCCTCTATCATTCGTACCAACACACCTGATTGAAGTCTCCACTTTATCTGAACCAGTTCATCGGTAGCCATAAGACTCACCTAGCTCATTTCCCCCCCGCAACAACCCCCACCGCCCCGTTTCCCAACGGTACCACCACCCAACGTCAATCCACCCCTTTGAGCGGTGAAAAAGCGTTCAACATCCCTGAAAAGTATTTGCAGGATAAGGAGAAGGGGACCCATCGGTTCAATGACGGTGCGGCCGATGCCAAGGGTCGATTCTGGTACGTCACCTACCTGGACGAGGTTGTTGCTAGTCGAGAGATTGGCAGATGATGGAATGAACTGATCTTCGGTTGTGGACGCGTTATAGGATCGGTACGATGGGTCATGATGAGCATAACCAGCAGGGTCAGTTCTACAGGTCCGTATCCCCTCCTCTCCTCCTTTTTGTTGTCATGGTCGTATTTACTGAACTTTGAGGGGTTTGCGGGACGATAGGTACGATCCGGATGGGACGGTCGAGACGTTTTACGAGGATATAGGATGTAGCAATGGGATTGGATTTTCGCCGGATAACAAGTTGATGTGTGAGTTCCTTACGTGGAACGATAAGAAGAAGGGAATAAATCTGATAGGAATGTTATTCATTTCGTTGTGGGATAGATTACATCGATTCCCCTACCAAGCTACTATACGTTCTCGATTTCGATCTCGTACGTTTCGCCCTCTCGCTCCCATCCCTTCGGAACCACTCATCGTTTTTCGACCCATAGGAAAAGGGCAAGGTCTCTAACCGCCGAACATTGATCGATTCCACTCCCTTTGATAATCAAGGAACGTACGATGGGCTCTGTATGGACTCGGAAGGAGCGATCTGGGCCGCTAGATGGGGTAACAATAGGGTTGTCAGGATCTTACCTAGTGGAGAGGTGGAGAGGGAGATCGTCATCCCCGGTGCGAGGAACATCACTTGTTGCATCTTCGGAGGTCAGTCTCGGTCCTTCAACATGACATGTTCTCTAGGTTTTCGGGTTTGTTAGTCGGGGTACTGATGTTACGACGTACATGGAATAGGGGAAGACATGCAGGATCTCTTCATCACTTCCGCTCATAACCTAGATGCTCCGGAATTGGATGAAAAGTACCCTCAGAGGGGGGATCTCTTCAAAGTCCGGATCGAGGGGATCAAGGGGGTCGAGAGGTTTAGGTTTGGGCAGTGAGGGATCAAGGGATGCGCCGGTATGAGACGAGATGGTCAGAATACACGTCATGCTTGTAAATATAGGTTGTTGTCGATGGTTATCAAACGCGTCATAGCTCTCATTCACGCTCGAAAGCTATTCTCATCAGTCCTCATCAGCATCATCAAATTGAATCATTCTCAGTTCTCTCACCTCCTTCACGAAAAAGGATCCCTATTGTGCAAACATCGCAGACCTCTTTATACTACAAGCATTATGTCTACCGAACAACCCACCCTTCGTCATAGGACGTCCGAGCCTTCTACTGGCAAGGTGAGCCGACCCTCCTTCCACGTAGAGCTGCTATCATTAACTGTTCCATCCATCCCTCTTCGTCCTTCAGGGCGCAACCATAGCTCAAGAACGAGAAAAAGTAGCAGCCCTCAAAGCCTACGCAAATGATGAGGGTCATTTCTCCCTTGTCAGGAATTTCCGAATGGCCGATATCATCACCCTAGGAAACGCCGTCTGCGGTACTCTCTGTATCTTCCTGTGCGCTCACTATTTAAGCTTGACCGCCAACTTGCCTGGAGCTCCTAGTACTGAGGCGATGAGGAGTATCTATTGGGCGGTCGTGCTCCCCATGATGGGATTCGGATTCGATGCGCTGGATGGAAGGGTCGCGAGGTGGATGGGAGGTGGAAGTTTGTTGGGACAGGAGTTGGACAGTTTGGCTGATCTTGTAGGTATAAAAAATAGAGTCTTTGGTTGTTCCACGACTAATATGCTATTCATTGTCCTGCCCTTCAGATCTCTTTTGGTGTTGCCCCTGCAACCCTGGCTTACACCCTCGGACTTCGACTTCCTCTCGATATCGCCTCCCTCCTCTTCTTCGTCTCTGGAGGTCTGGCCCGTCTCGCTCGTTTCAACGCTACCGTAGCCGTCATGCCTACCGGAAAGTCCGGTTCCGTCAAGTACTTTACCGGAATCCCTATCCCCTCCTCTTTAGGGTTGACCGCCTTTATGGGTATTTGTGTCCGATCTGGAAAGTTCTTGGGAGCAAAGGGTTGGGCTCAGAGCGCAGGTGATGTCGCCAAGGGATTGTTGCATAACGGAGCCCAGCATGTGGGAGTCATCGATTGGGCAGCTGTAAGGAGGTTGGGCGATTTGCCTTTCGGAACTGTCGTTTTGTTCGGAAAGACTGGAGGAGTTGGCGAGGTACATCTTTTGAGTTTCGTCTTCTTGGCTTGGGCTGCTGCCATGGTCAGCAAGACTTTGAAGGTAGGCTCTATTCACTCCGGAACTGTTCAATGTGATAACCAGCTGACCAAATCATAATTATAGGTCCCCAAGCTATAAGGATCTGAACCTGCCTCGAAAGGTATGGAGCGCATGTAGGAGAACCGAATGGCAGAACAAAAAAACACGGGAATAACGGGAAATGAACTAGCTCTCTGATGGCATGTCTGGAGAGATGCAACGCAAGCAGACGAAAAAAAACCCTGAACGAGCGGGACCCCTTAATTCACTTCATGTAGTCTGCGAATGATACCTCCAGCTGATGGATTTTGCACATCTTGCTTTTGTCCTCGTCATACACGATCTAGCTAGCATTTAGCATGTCCACGTCGATCGCTCACGTGACTCGCTCCTTTGTTTGTGATTTCACGTCTTGCTCGAATAGTCTACGGACTGGAATCAGAGCGAGGGAGAGTACATTGCATTATTATTAGGAGAGCGGCTCAGTCAGATGAGAGCCTGGAACAGTCAATTGAGGAGCTCAAGGGGTTTGGGACGAGATCGACCTCAAAGACTCTTGTACACCTTGAACGTTCTCGAACTGAATCCTCTACCTAGGAACCAGACATCCGTATCGGATGGATCTGGGCAGCTCGCCATGACTTCCCCGCTCAGAATGGCAGACCTGAACACTCGTAACAGCAATGTCCCCATCAGCTCGCTTTCATCTGGCCAACCTATGACAGCAAATACCATGACAAAACGACGTCCTATCCTCAACTCGGCGCCCTTCCAAGCTCCCACTTTGTCTTCACACGAGATCGATACCGACCTATCTTTCTTTTCCCTCGAAACCACCCTGTCACATCTAATCGACTTTCTCGTTTCTCGGCTATCCAACCTATACCCACCTCATCTCATCAACGCATTGAAGAAAAGCATCGCCCAGCATCTCATCCCCAAACTAGCTCCGACTTGGGATCCTTTAAACCCGTCATCTGGAAGTGGCGTAAGGTCGCTTATCGCCTTGCCTGGCAAATTCCCGACTCCGTTGGTAAAAGCCGCCATCGAGACCGGAATTGACCCTGTCAAGTGGACACGGGCGATCAGTGAGACAGGTGAATGGGAGATCTGGGTAGATCCTGGTAGTGTCTGTTTCAGAGAGGGTGGGTGGGCGTTCGCGGATGAGGCTTTCGAGAACAAGACGTTCAAGCGTGAGTATCGAAATGACCTTGTTTCACCTTGTTCACGATCGATAACCATTCGCGTTTTTGCAGAAACTCTTCATACGGTTTGGCAAGCACCTCTCACGATCGAAACTGCAGACGACTTTAACCCCTTCACCGAGAACCGTCAGACACAGCGCCATTCGCAGCAACCTGCACCGCACCCAGGACTCATGCGCAAACCGACCATTCCGATCCGCGCACCTGCAGTCTTTAGAATCCCTTCATCGCCAATGCCGCTGGTCGAAGGCATCTACAACCTGTCCCTACGCTCAGTTAGCAGTCCCGTCGCTCAGGGAAACAATGCTCCATCTACTACCACTAACAACCCGTTTGACGTCGGTCGAATGACCAGTAACAATGGAGGAATCGCAATGATGGCCGGGACTCCCTTGGTGCAGCGCAGCTTACCTAATCACGCGCTAAGCACCGTCCCGGCGCCCGGTGCGACCTCCACCTCGACTTTACCCCCTCCGCCTGGTTGGGGAAGACCCTTGAAGGGAAAAAGGATCGCTCCTCAGGTAGTCGCTATGCCCATTGGAGACGCCGCTGTAGGTGCAGGAAGGAGATCTGCTTCTCCAGTCCTACCTTCCACCCTCTCAAGGGATGTTCGAGGTCCCCTGGTGTCTGTCTCTCAGCAACAGACCCCCAGATCCGTTTCCCTTGGAACCCCAGCCAATGCTTCCGACCTTTTGGCACTGTTGAATCGGAAGCCAGAACCGAGGATAGACGAACGAATCGTCTTTAGCAAGTCTGGTACGCAAATGGATGAATCGCCCCGCACACCTCCAAGGATCAGCGGAGGGGGGGTCGATATTCCTGACACTCCTGGCTCGGTCATGACCGTTCGTCAACGTTCACCTTCTTCCGTCGCAGCCACTGGCGCACCTACGTCCGTCAATTCCTCTTCTCCAGGAACAGACAAGACGAACAGTCCCGCTACGGCAGCAAAGGTGCAGGGATACGATGGCGGAAATGTCGGAGTTCTTGGAGGAGGGGTCAAATTGGGTGGAGGAGGAATTCCAAAGACCCCTATATCGGGCAATGCCATACATGCTGGTAACAGGGCCAGATCTGCTTCGGGAACGAGCGTTTTGAGTGCAGTGAGCGGGAAGCGAACTGTCTCTGGTTCGTCCTCGGTCATTTCGGAGGAAGAAGTGTTTCAAGAGAAGCCTATACCGCATGCTTCACCGTCTCCTTCCCCCAATCAGCCTCATCTTGTTGCGGGAATCGTACACCCTCATCAACCTAAAAGACGAAGAGGTCGACCCCAGAACAGACCTTACTTCGGCAACGGTTCTCCCAAAGGAGGCTTACCTATGCAGCCCGGAACAGGTATTGCTGGTCAGCCTGGTTCGGGTATACCTATGGGTCCTTATGGACATCAGGCTATGGGATACCCGCAACCCTCACCTATCATGAGACCTGGATATGGGGTAAATATGAGCGGAGGTGTTAACAACCCGCCTGGAGGCTGGAATGCACCCAATATCCCGACTGGACCTGGTCCCCAGGGGTGGGGAGTCAATCCAGCTGTTCTCAATGCGGTTCCAACCCCTATCGGAGGAGGAATTCCAGGTCAGCCAGGTACGGGGATCTCCCCTGCTATGGCCCATTCTGGGGCTGCTGCGCACATGAACAGTCACGTCGCCAATGCTTCAGGCATCAACGTCGCTGCTTGGAATCTGGGAGTAGCAAGCGGGATTCCTGGCCAACAGCCTGGTACAAAACGCTCATAAGCTTACGACCGTCTTACCCACGACGCCATCTTACGACATGAATTCCCGATCTACACGTTCTCTAACCCTTTCCTTATCAAAATCGCTATACCTACTCATAAAGCTCTCGGACCTGGAAAAATCCTCAACCATACACCTGTCAGGCCGATTGCTTCAAACGAAAAGCACGGACCGCTCGATCTCGCATAACATCCCACAAATTCTGATAACAAGGCGCATCAGCTGAAAATGGCTGGCTTGGCCGGACGGCTCAGCTCCGATACACATTCGTTCTTCGTTACTTTGATACCCATAGTTGCATGATCATTGTCGTTAGATTTAGACTTGTACCATTCTGTCGATTGGCCCTGATGAATTCTGATTTCCCGCACGGTGTTCGTCGAGTCTAGGGTCAAGTGATTAGATTCAGAAGTTCGGTTCGAGATTTGGTGAATCCAAATGTATAAGAAGGTCGTTTCACAGCGAAAAGGATTTGCAGAAATCAGATCAGCTTCCACCAGAATGTACCGATCCTCCATTTCTTCTGTCTCGAGGAGATTCCTCCAAGCCCCGGTCGTCAACCGTGTCACGATCCTTCAATCGGCGCATTTCTCGACGTCTACACTCTTCAGGAATGCTCAGGCAGACTCCAGTGACATTCGTTCGTTGTTGAAGACCGCTTTGAAAGCGGCGATGAAGGCAAAGGACAAGGATGTCTCGGGAACTATCCGGGTTAGTTCATGGCTCCTTGTTGTGTACAGTTGCAGAGCCCCACTGATTCGTCATTTCAGGCTATCATGTCCGATATCACCTACCATGAGAAATCGCAACCTGACCCGAATGCGGCCGCCAGCGAGGATACCGTCATCGATGTATTGAGGAAGTCTGTAGACAAACGGGTAAGTCTGTACAATAGTCTAGTCCGCCATCCTCCACTTATCGAATTCCTGCAGATACAAGCTGCAAAAGAGTACCCCTCCGATCACCCAAATCGTTCCACCCTGGACAAGGAGATCTCTCTCATCTCCGGGTTCCTCCCCAAGACATTAGAACCAAGCGCTATCTCTGAGATCCTTTCGGGTATCGTTCAAGGCTTGAAGGAGGATGACAGGAAAAGTAAAGCGGCAACTGGAACGGTTCTAAGCCAGTTCTGGCAGGTCGTCAGCAAAGGTCAGGTAGCAGACAAGAAGGTGCTAGGGAAAGAGATTGCCGAATTGTTGAAGAAGGTGCAGATCTAGACCAGAGCAGTCTTCAAGACAGACATAGATAACGTACGGAACAACTGTATTGAAACCAAAATCGTATTGCGCTCCTCCATTACCCTTGATTCTCGAGCCCGAGTTCTATCCTGAGATGAAAGCGCTCAAAATACAGATTCATGTGCCCATCTCGGTACATGTATACGACCCCGACAACACAAACCATATAGAGAAATAGTCTAGTGCTTGCCCTCCGCCTGCCAAGGCAACAGTTGTTGAGGGTCATCTCGGCCTGACAAGAACTGTATGCGAATAGGTAAGCATTGTGATGACCTCTATGATATTCGAAAGACCAACCTTGTCCATGAAAGTAGTAGGAGGAGCTAAATCAAAAGGAGGAACAATCAGTTTCTTCAACTATACCATGTAGTCTAGCCATTTTCGTAATCCTTACCAGGGTCCTGTAGGTATCGGATGGTTAGCAATGAACAAGCAGTCAACGCTCAATAGAGAAAAGATAACATACCTCGTATTTCTTGAACCACGACATGATGTGAGGCTATAGTAATACGATAGATATCGATTAGCACCAAGATTACGATATCCAAACATTCCCAGGTTAAAGCGAAATGATGCAAGACATATGGGCATGGACCCCGACGGTCCATTTCGTTCTGACTGGTACAGCCCGACATCTGTACACTATTACTCACCTCTTGTTTCCAACAGTTCATTGTCTCCTGGAAATCCTGCCTCGACTTGAAGATCAAAAGGTCGATAACGTTCAAATCGGTAATGTTCCTGTATCGCTCGAAGTCCGACCTCTTCTTAGCACGGATACTGGAAGGAGATATGTTGAGAGCATAGAGAGAAACAATCTGAGGAGCCTAAAATGAAGGTGAAGCCTTTCAGCACGAGGAAGATTTGTTCTTAAAGGGAAAAGCCATACAGATCGGTACCAATCCCTGTAGAGCGACAAAGCCCTGGTTCTGGCAACCGCTTGAGATCCAGAGATAGAGGAGGGGATTGCGAGACGAGCTGGGATAGTAGTCATGTTGCGTTGAGGTGTGCGGAATTAACGAGATGAGCTGCGGGTTACTGTGACTGCTATTGTAGATCAACAGTTTGAGGATATGGACGAAGTCCGGTTGGAGGAGTTCTGGCTAACGAGCCTGACATATTGTTCGCGGAGGTGTCGTGCGACTTAATCATGTCAGCCTCAAAACATGGGGGAACTGAGCATTCCCGTGATTGAATGCTGCAGGTACACCATCTTTGGTTGCAGCACGAATCGTCTTATCCGACAAGCAAAACTGCTGGGTCTTGTTCGTCTTCCTCGCCATCGATTGAAATGGCCGCTGATCCTTTGGAGCCATCCGCCTCCCCCATCGCGGGACCGTCCTCTCAACCGGATTCGGCATTCGAAAGGTGGAGGTCTGGTCTAGCACAACTCACTGGATTGGGATTGTCGCCTGAAGAAGTCAAGGTTCGGGATCAGCGACTTGCGCAGGAGAGGATGGAAACGGATTGGAATCGATGTGAATCATGGAAGAATGGGTTGATGAAGACTAGTAAGCTTGGGCTGCACGAGACGACATCTAGAGCAAGGTCATAATTCTGATATCGTCCATGATGTCTAATCAGGTCCTGCAGTAGTATTCATGATGAAACACCTAGCCATCTCTGATTGCCCTTTCACTAAAGCTTCTATACAATGTCATCCTTGCCCGCCGGATCGATCAGGAGGGTTCTCGCCGGAATTCGGGATTTTGTTATGCCAGGATCGGTTCTTTAGTAAGAAGCATATGGAGGATACGATCGTTCATGAGATGGTCCATGCGTTTGATCATTGTCGGTTCGATGTCAACTGGGAGAATCTTCGACATCATGCTTGTAGCGAGGTACGTAATCCGCCGATTGTGAGGCGTTCAACTGTACTGATTTTAGTCTGAATACAGATTCGAGCAGCCAACTTATCCGGAGATTGCAAGTGGACGAGAGAGATAAGAAGAGGATTCTATTCGTTTTCCAAACAACACCAGGTAATTCCCTGAATCGCATCCACTTCCGCAGCACTTACTAACCCGATTACTTGTAGGCATGTGTGAAACGACGAGCTGTATTATCCGTACAAGTCAATCCAAATTGTACGGATAAGGCAATGGCAGAAAGAGCTGTCAACGAAGTTTGGGATAGCTGTTTTAAGGACACGAGACCGTTTGACGAGATCTACTAAGCGCGTAACATAAGTTGTATATTTTCATAGACACCATTGCATAGATATCCTCACTCCTGGTCTCCAGTATCATGCTGAGACCCTAGCATCAACAACATGATTGCGTTGTAGCTCCGTAACAAATGATATATTTCTGTCGCCACTTGACCACAATACACCTAACGCGCTTCTGTTTGGGAATCCAAGCGCGACGTCCCGAAAACTCGACCTTACAATTCAAAGTCGTCATCGCCGGATACGACTTCGAGGAATTGTCCTGACATCTACCCTTTCTTTGTCCGTACACCGAACTCGAATATAATGCCTTCCACCCAACAGATTGTCGTCGGTTCCTTGGCTGTTGTGGCCACTTCTGTCTTCGGATACGCGGCCTACTTTGACTACAGACGGAGAAATGACCCAGAGTTCAGGAGGAAGCTGAGTAAGTGGGAATCAGATCGAACCAACCCTCGACAGCAGGATGTTAATCGATACTGGACGGATGATGTCTAATAGAGAAGGAGCACAAGAAGGTGCATGTTAGCGCTACGCGAGAAGCTCGAGAGAAGAAGGCCCACACCACTCAGGTTAGCAATAGGCTATGATGCTGAACCACGAGCTGGACTGATCGCATCCGGCTGCTATCTTCTTCTTCTTGATATCATCTATACAACTATCACCTATCATTTATATCATGGCGACCATCGTACATCGTTGATAGCTCCTCAAGGCTCAACTTGTTTCCATCTCGAAGGAGGATCTCCCCACCAACCCAGCCGAGCGAGAGCAATACTTTATGGAACAGGTTGCTATGGGAGAAGGTTTGGCACAGGCTGGTGGGTCGAGGATTTTTTTTTAGAGCTGAGGTACTCTATGATGTCTAGTTCGAGCTGCTAACAATACCCTGAATGACTATATCCAGGTCCTATCAACGAGGTCCCTGCTGCTCTGTCCTTCTACCGTGCTCTTCGAGTATACCCCAGCCCAGTTGAGCTGATTATGAGTAAGTCCGATTGACGAAACACATAAACCTAGGTGCTAAAGCCTATCGAAATGAACAGTTTACCAGAAGACTGTGCCCGCTCCCATCTTCGCCCTGTTGATGGAGCTCACCTCGCTTGATGTAGCTGGAGGTAAATCCTCCCCTCCTTCTGCTCCCACCGGTGCTTTGGCCAGCATCGACGATGATGACGCTGAGGACACGACTGAGACGCCGCTTGCTGTCGCTGACGAGGATACCGAGGAGGGTAGTTCGCCCAGCAGGGAGGAAAACAGCACTACTGGCAGTGGGGAGTGGGAAGATGTTGAGGAGCAGAGGGCTTGAACAGAGCAGCTGAGTTTCGTTAGGCCTGCAGGATGAAGAGCGATCGGCCGGCAATTAGCAGACTTGCTGGAGAGGCAGAAGAGACATATCGTCACATATTACCACTCTTACAAGTACCTTACGTATGACTTGAATCGAACGAATTCTGATATCTGTATCATCAACATTACTATGAATTATCGAACGTACCGATCCACCATGTGAACGGGCAGCCTTGTTTCGGGGTACGGGCTGCTCTCCCCGGCAAGCGTGCCGTCGATCAACGCGAAAGTCGTCGGCCGGTATGATAAATAACAGATCGGTCAACCAAGTTGCGAGTTGAATGAACGTTCGGCAATGAAGGGTACAACCACTGCGGCGATCGAATTGAACTCGGCTGCCAACTACCGCTTACAACACTCTATTTTCAACCGGATTGATACTGCCATTGAAGCAAATACTTCCAACAAGGCAACAAGAATCTCTGATGAGCGAGTGAAAGGGACATCAGAGCTTCGGCGGATAACACGCATCATCATCTAATATCGCTTGTCCAACAAACGGTTCACCGAAGATCTTCGGCATCAGCTATCTCCATCTACTACCATATCAGCTATGAATTCTAGGAGGGCTTTCGGGAATGAGCCGGATGTGATGGATCTCGTGGAGGGCCAGATGTCGGCTATGAACGCAGTAGGTCAAATGTTATTCCGCATCTTGTCCTCCTAGATAAAGGTTGCTTAGAGTGAATCTGTGTCCCATAATTTCAAGACGATAGAAGATCTAGAAGATAGTCTTGTGTTGCTGAAGACTGCCATCAAAGACTCAAACGGGATCTCTTCACAAGTTGAACAACCAGTTATGTCAACACTGCGCCCTCAGGTTATCGTGAATGATGCCTCCACAAGCAAGAATGGAAAGAGGGGTAAGAAGGGAAAAGCGAAGAGCATGGTAGATATGCCTGGCGTGGCTATGAGAAGTGAGTGTTCCAATCTAATCGGGATAATATCCGAGCTCATTGGTCCTTTGATCGACAGGACGACATGCCTCAAGTCCAGATTTATTTCGTGCTACCGGAGCAGATCCTGTTAATGAGAACGTATCTGCTGCGGAAAAGCACAAGAAAGGCCGATCCAGTTCGAAACATCCCCGTAGTCACAAAAGAGATATGACTGCGTCGGAAGAGGATCCTCTGCGGCCTAGTGATGGGGAACCTGACAGATTGACAGCCGAGAAACACCGATTGCCAAGGACGCACAGTCATTCAGGTGCCAAAGCTATGTTGACAAGCATATTTCACAGAAGGCGTGAGTCATTCGCTCTTCCCTGGCTATCATCGTATAGCTGACCACGAGAAAGCAGCGAGTCACAGTCGGCACCGCTCAAATACCGTCACCGCAGCCTCGATCAACAGCGACGGCCCACAACCTTCTGTCCCGCCACCTTTGCCTGCTCCGCCACGAGGTTCAACTTCTACAATCCGCCCAACCGTAGAGCCGCCAATCCTATCTGTCGAGAACATCATTGCAGATCTCACCAAATCACTCGAGAACATCAGGCATCAACATTCGTCACTTCTCACTCTGTTACCGCTCTCGCATTTCTCTCAGCCATCTTCCTCAACAGAAGATGAAAGTACGTTGCCTGATCATTTCAGCACGGCAGATACATCTATCTCGCCCATGGGGACACCACTGCGAGATCATGAGTCCGGGCCGCTCTCTAACTTAACGGCAACTCCGTCAGGCAGCGCGTTCGTGACGGCTCGCACAAATCAGACAGGTCATCGATCTCGAGGATCGTTATCCTCATTGTATGCCGAAGTCGCATCTGTATACTACGACGCCGAGATAGAACCATGGGCAACTGGAGAAGACGAGTCTCCCAGCGGGTCTGGAAGTACCTTTTCTGCCGGGTCAAGAGGTAGTCTGTCTTTTGAGGAAGCAGACAAGCATGTTGAGGCAGCGATGAAGGAATACGAGGATCGGCAAGGCAACAAAGGTCATGAAGAGGATCGAGCAAACAGATATTCAGTGGATACGGTGATGCCGCCCAAGACCTCCACGGCAGGGCTGCCTAAAGAGGATCTCAAGCCCAAGCATACAGGACCCATCGTCAGAAGAACGTCATTACCGTGTTCTTCACCTGCTTCTGAACCATCCTTGATCGGTATGCTAAGGAAGAACGTCGGAAAAGACTTGAGTACGATCAGCTTCGATGTTACCTTTAATGAGCCCCTCAGCCTGCTACAGTAAGTTTTGCCACTTCAAATCTGATCATCATCTAAACTGATCCTAACGTACCAAAGAAAACTCGCTGAAGAAGTGGAATATACCACCCTATTGGCTCTAGCTTCACAGGCGCATGATTCGATTGAGAGACTCGCGCACATAGCTGCATTTGCTGTTTCGCAATATGCGAATTCCAAGCATCGAACATCCAGGAAACCGTTCAACCCCCTCCAAGGCGAGACATATGAATTAATCAGACAAGACCTGGGCTTGAAATTCGTTAGCGAAAAAGTTACCCATCATCCACCAAGAATGGCTTGTCATGCTGAAGGTCAAGGCTGGGTGTATTGGTGTACAAGCGCCGCGAAAAACAAGCTATCAGGTGAGCTGCCTTGGTCGATCGATGTGATACAATTGAGACTCACACGTGTGTCACGTAGGGATGAGTCTGGAAATCCAGCCGGTTGGGAAACAATATATCGTACTGAATGGAAAAGAAAAGTACTCATGGTAAGCCTGCTCGACCCATCTGACGAACAGATGGTATCTGACAGAAATCGATACATAGGACGAAACCTAAAAGCTATATGAGGAATCTGGTCGCTGGGACAAAGTACCTAGAGACTACTGGGGATTTGATCATACACAACGAGTCAACGTCAGAGAAGGCAATCATAACGTTCGAAGCAGCAGGATGGAGTGGAAAGCGAAACCTCGTCACGGGGGTATGTTACAATGCAGGAGGTACCAAGGTCGCTTGGATTGATGGAGTATGGGACTCTAAATTGAACGTACGGTACGGCTCGAGCCATGACCCCAGCCATCCCTTGTGGATCGTGAACCCATGGTAAGTTCATCAACAAGATTGCCCTTTCAGGACCGGAGCTCACCAAGAAATACCTAGGCCATCCAATATGGACAAAAACTACGGATTCACATCTTGGGCGATCGGTCTGAACGAGATCACGCCTGACGTCGTCAATCTCATGGCTCCCTCAGACTCGCGATATCGGCCGGATCAAAGAGCATATGAGGAAGGTCGTATCGATGACGCTGATAGTTTGAAGACGGCTCTGGAAGAAGCTCAGCGCCGAAGAAGGCAGGAACTTGGTGGTGATATCAAGCCGAGGTGGTTTAGGGCTGTTAAAGGGGAAGACGAATGGGAGTACGCAGGAGGTTACTTTGAGTCCCGGGAACAAGGAAAGTTACAGCATGAGGGACTCTCGGGTCTCTTCGAGCTTTAGACCTGGACACTCTCTTCTTCAAGACACCTGTATAAGCCACTTCAGGCAAGTGAATTACGATACCTAATGAATATGCTAGCCATATGGATGAACCGGTTGTATTCGTCATGTGTATTGGGTGGCACCGCGGTTCGTCTCGCGTTCTGAACCATCGTCGTATCGATGTAACGTCCAAGACAATGAGTGGATGTTGACCTGCTCAACCGCTGTGTGCATAACTATCTCTGGGCCTACATAAGAAAATTCAATAGAAAAACAAAGCGATTTATAATCGCACAGAAGTCAGGAACCTTGTTTGTGCGCTGAACACTCCATGTCAGACCTTTTCAAGGACATTCCCGAGTTCGTGGAGGTAAGCTCGTTTATCAAGAAAGATCTTGTATTGACGTTGATACTAACATGTTGCGGCTCAGCTGGATATCGGGGAATCTCTGACAGCAAGAACAGAAACGCTTAGTAAGATGCCCAGATCACCTGTGCTGCACTCAGCTTACATACCTTGATGATGATCTACAGCCTCGTTCCGAGAACTTGGTCCGCCTGATCTATGTCATGTCGTGAAGTCCACAGGATCTAAGAATGCGACAAAAGAGGTAAAAAGCCTGCAGATTAAAAGCTTGTTGCCATCTACTATGCTGATAATCTCTATTGAAACTCCAGGTTGGATCATATCATTACTGGTAGGCAGTCGAGCTCAACGCGTTCCTTCAACCGCAATCTGCTAAGTGGATTCACCGTTAATCTAGCTCTGGAGTCGAGGCGTCCTCTTCCGCTCTCCTTGCAGCCTACCTCCACTCCCTTACTTTTGCAGTCGAGGATAGCGGAACATGGTTCGGTGGAAAGAGCTCTGGCTGGAAAGTACGAAGCGGAACTTACTGGTGAGTCTCGCAGACAGACTGCATGTGTCAACGACTGAATGGAACTTAATGTGTCTTTTGAAGCTGCTTCAACGCATTTTCGAGAATGGATATGAGAGTAGATGTGAAGATTCCGGGAGGAGTTGACGCCTATGTGATCGACCTTCGTGGAGAAAGGTATGCTAGATATCATTAGGCCCGTTCTAGCAATATCTTATCGAAACCTGTTACACAGACTTGAGCCGACTCCCATCCTCTGGCAGGAGACCTATGTGTCGGCTCTTCTTCGAGCGATACGGTATGCAGACGACCCTAGCTACAGGTTGGCCGGATACCGAAAGTTGGACCCTATCACGACACCGGATGCAGAACAGAGGTTCTTAGAAGCTGCTGAGGCTGTGTTTTTCAAGGGTAAGTACGTCCTTCGATTCATGCTAAGTAATGCAGCTCATCTTTGGAAACGTTCTTGCAGGCTGGCAGCTTGGTTCAGATCCCGAGATCCAGGTTGCTACCGTCATCTCGAATCACCTGACTGCAGGGATCATGAAGTATTTCGGAGACGCCTACAGACTTCAACATGCTGCCAACCTGTTTGAAAAATTGGTCGACAAAGAACCCGAAGTTGCGGCATTGCTGGCTAGGAGTTACATCGGGATGAGTACGTCCTTTCAATCCTTTCTTGAAATGACATTCGAGCTCACCTGGAAATCTCAGATGAGGAGGTCAAGGCCATTCAGGTCCTCTCAGCTGCGTTGCATCAGAATCCTCAATCTTACCATTTGTTACACGCACAATGCGATTTCCTTCGATCGAAAGGCCGAGGAGAGTGGGCATTGACCTTAGCAAAACAAGCTGTGAACTGTGCTCCAAGCGAGTTCGTTACTTGGGCAAAACTAACGGAGGTATACATAGACATGGGCATGTATGATTCTGTGAGTGGCTATGACTGGTGTTGTTTTCCGCCGCGCTGAGACTTGCGCCTCAAATCCTATTAGGCACTGTTGACCCTGAACTCGTGCCCGATGTTTACCTTCAACGAGCGGGACCTGCATCGCATGCCAACACCGTTGCGAACTCATTTACCCATCAAAGGTTTTATAGCATCTTCAAACATTCTCGATGACGATGCTGCACGGGATAACGAGGCGGATATCGCTTTGCTTCGATTACCGGCTCCTAGCCTTCGAGGAACTTTCGCAAAGGCTTACACCCTGTTGACCAAGCTTACTGCTCAGATCGGATGGGATGAGCTGTTACGAACCCGATCGACCGTGTTTGTGATGGAGGAAGAATACCGAAAGCACAAAGCGCACGGTTCTATCGACGGGAGTCAAGGGGAACAGACTCCCAGACCTAATAACCCAACCGATGATGATGCTTCTACAAAAGGTATGAGATCGCCCCGACCGACCATGCATATCAATACGAACCTCGACAAAGACTCCCCTTTCAAGGCGGAAGATCAATTAGAAGTACCTCAGACTCCTATCCCAACGATCAAAATTTCTAGCGAATCTGATCATGAGAGGGAACATGCTGCTCTGAAGAAAATGGGAATCCATGCAAATGGTGCTCCTGAGAACGTGCCCTCCCCTGTTCAGGAAGAGCAAGAAGATGAAGTCCGCAAATCGATGGCGAACGATATGCCAGATACTCCGACCATTACCAAACCGGAGGTGGCACAACCCGCTGATGAGGATCGGACAGCTGGAGAACACGGTGAACCCTCGAATGGTGAATCAGAACTATCGAAACTACCCGAGGCAGAGCCTACGACGGATACTGGCTCGTCCTTTAACAACAAGCGTCTTTGTGAGCGATGGCTTGACAACCTTTTCATGTCTCTGTATGAGGTAAGTATAAACGGAGTACCATTCCAGCGTAATTTAATGACCATTTTCGTCCTAGGATCTGAGGGTTTATACCATCTGGCGTGCCGAGATCTCGCATTTCAAAACCCAGCACATGTCATATAGAAAGACTGGCACTGAGGTGAGATTTTCGTTTTGATGAACAAGCAAACGAGCAGCTGATTCATAAGGTCTGGTGCTTGATCTCAGTGGGAAATTCTGGGTGAATTGGCTCAGAGACTGCATCACAAAGAGGAGGCGAAGGACGCGTTCCAGCGATGCTTGGACACCCGCTTTTCGGCCAAGGCTTGGGTGAAGCTGTTGGAGTACTACACGGAGGAGAACGATTTGGAGAGGTCTTTAGGAGCTGCTATTCGATTAGCGACTTACCAGAACAGGTAGGTGATCATTTGATTCCGGGCTCTGTGCCGTCTGTTGATCAATGATCGTTCCATCTGTGTGTAGATGGTATATGGAGTCGAGTTACCCAACTACGGTAGCACACTGTCTTTTCAAGCTTGGACAGACTCATGGACATGCGAAAATCTCATACACCCTGATGAGTAAAGTAAGCCATACTTGGTGTAAGATGCGATGGCAAATCGACTGATGTTCGTCGTTGAACAGAACCTGCCTCAGGGCATTCTCGAGTTGATGCAAGCTTACTTGAAATACGGCCAAGTGTTCAAGGTAGGCCTATCCTAGCGCAATATCGTTTTGTGAACGTGCTGATTGAGGAGGCTACCCTTTTTTTAGGTCGAGGGCTTTGATTTCTGATTTTACGGCAAAAATGAGGCTGATGATTAGAGAGGATGACTGCGTTGTAAACCTGAAACTGTTGCCCCAGGTCGGCCGTTACGATATCATGACGAACACAGAGATGACCAGAATCAGATGTGACCTGCGGTACAGTCCCTCCGTAAGCATTGTGCTTGGCGATGACACTCGCTGGGCGAATCAGGAAGACCCTTCTACGCTGAATCAACCGGCGCAGGCTGTTTCCAAATATAGTTGATTTGTTGACGTTGTGTTACGTGAAACACGGCGATATTCGTCATGTTCTTCCGGATGACAACTGCGCAAACGGGTGGAGTAGCTTCGCATCGCACAGCTCATCACTCCGGAGTCACGGAGTCACCGATCACAGGTTCCTATACATATATATACACAGGCAACTCAGCTGTACCCTGGTGTATCCTCATCGATCCCTCCACTCCTTACAAATCAACACATCACAAAATGGGATTCTTCGATCACGACGACAGCAACGAAAGACAGGCTTATGAATCACTTGAGCGAGGTGACCATCAAGCCAAAACCAGTCATGAAGTCAGTCTAGTACCTCTCACAGGCTCAGGATAGCTTGCTGACGTTGATGCTTCCCTGTTGTTAGGTCGTAGCTGGTATGTACAACTCGCTCACAACCTCGTCGACCTAGCGTTTACAATAGCTTACCATAGGTGGAGCTGCCTTCTTGGCTATGCGCAAGTATCTCGAGAAGCAGGAGCGTGAGGGTCAGCCTCAATCGTATGTCCTCGACCATGTGCTCGAAAAAGATCCCCTGAGCTGATCCACCATACTCGATGCAGGTACGATTTAGCGTAAGTTCCAGCAGGGCAGATTGTACACGTTCTTGCCACGAATTTGCCGCTCATCTTGGGGGTGATATCGTAGGAAGGAAATCATTGCTGGTATCGCTGGAGCCGAGGCCGACAAGCTCATCGAGACAAAGTAAGCCAACTGTTTAAATCTTCGTATGCTTGCCCTCTAACGTCATGTCCGGTTGTGATAGGGGTTTGGATGCTGTCGACCGAGCTCGAGCGAAGCATCAAGCTCAAGAACAAGCTAAGCAGGCCCTTGCTCAGTCTGGTCAGTTCGGTCGACAACACTACGAACCTCAGGCTTATCGAGGAGGAGACAACTATGGGGGAGGTCAGTATGGAGGTGGAAACCAATACGGAGGCGGAAACCAATACGGAGGAGGAAACCAGTACGGTGGAGGGGATCAGTATGGAGGTGGCGGGTACGGAGGTGGTGGGTACGGGGGTGGACCGGGACCTGAGCGAGGCTTTGGCGGTCAACAGGGCGGATACGGTGGACCTCAAGGAGGCTATGAGGGACGTCGAGAAGAGTACGGTGGACGTAGGGAAGAATACGGTGGTCCTGGTGGAGGTTATCAAGGCAGAGACGAAAGAGGACCACCTGGAGGATACGGAGGTGGTCCAGGTGGATACGGAGGTCCTGGTGGTCCTGGAGGATATGGCGGTCCTGGTGGCCCAGGCGGCTTTGAAGGGGGTCGAGAGGGTCATCACCATGGGGGTCATCATGGGTAAGGGGATTCTTCCGGCTTTTTTCCAACGCACGGATCGCTCATGTGTCTCTTCCATGAACCACGTAGCGGTCCACCCCCTGGAGGTGAATATGGTGGACAAGGAGGGGGATACGGCGGACCTCCTGGAGGATACGGTGGCGGCGGTGGTGGTGGCCGATGGTGATTCCGGTCCAGAGAAGAAAGCTAGTTGTAACAAACGAAACGAATACAAGACATCGATCAATGAAAATATACGAGTCTGACTCCCATGCCTGGTATCCATGTCACATCCACATGTTGATCTTCGCGCCAAGACAAGAAGGGCAAAAATACTGCCGGTTGCCATCGTTGTGACGGACGGCAACGGGGATGTGTGGTCAAAAGGTCAAAAAGAAAGCCCAATATGGGGCTCGAACCCATGACCTGCCGATTCCCCGAATACTGATGTATTCTTAAGAGTCGGCTGCTCTACCAACGGAGCTCATCGGGCTAAGCGATGCTTGATGTTTAGGAGCTGAATCTATCGTATAACTATCTACAAATCAGGAACTGAGCGATCAGGACCACGTGATCAGAGACCTATTCAACAAAATATCTACCTATGCTGATCGATCGCTTCCTTCTCCGAGGCAATTATACAGTTCACTATACTATCAAAGCAAGGATCCGTTGTGATCTCCACTGATCGATCGAGTTTCCCAATAGCCGAACTCTCCGACATTTCCTTCATTATCTTCAGTCGCATCTGATTGTCGCGCGTGATATTCAATAACGCACCGCCAAAACGTCGAGATATGTTTTTTTCATCCATATATTATCAGTACAAGGTACCCAAAGAGTAGGGAAGTTCTATACAAAATCGTCCTCGCTTTGTACGGTACAAAGCATCGAGACCGCACACTGCAGCTCGAATTTGTTCGAGATCGAGGACGGCGTTTGGGCATATCAGCCATACAAGACTTCCGTCGGTTGGGTCACGAACTCATGCGTAGCAATCTCAGTCTCGAGTCGTAGTCGATAGGGTTCGTTCTCACGAGCAGTGATCCCACCTCGACTTGCTTGTGCACTCGAGTGGCCCGACCTTCCCAGGCAATCGGAATACACATGAGCGCGCAACAGCGCATGTCGTTTCCGAGCCCACACCGGACGATACACAAGGCCTTGATGGCAGACGGGCTCTCACCTACCCACACAGAGTCTGCGGGGATACAAGTGTATGTGATTGATCATGACAAGATTTCGCTGGTCCCGCATCGATCTTGTTGAGTGAGGCACCGATATCGCTAAATTGAAGCGAACGCGATTATCTAGGTAGGTGAACCAAAGATGGTATATATCGCAAAGTCAGTAAGCACAAACATCGAGCTTCTTACTCGTCTATCGGCTAGGATGCGCGCCTCTCATTGATTCAACAATCCAATCAGTTCATCAGTGATATCGTTAATCTGGTAATACACGTTTCTATTTCGTTACATGGTCGGTCCTTCCAGACTCTATTCTGCATCTCCACCATCAAAGTCACCTATGTAAAAACCAAATCATCAGTTTCAATGTACCAAACTTCACCTGTCCTCGATGAACTCACCCCCATCCAGATCTTCTGGCGCTTTGGGTTCTTCGTCTTCCCCGTACTGCAAGGTATGATCTATGTGACTCATCACCGCCTGCATACCGTCTTCACTCGTGATATCTAATGGGAGGAAGGAGACGATGGAGTGGTCTTCTATCTATAGAGTGGAAGGAAGCGGGTCAGCGAAGAGGAGGGAGAATGGATGGAGGGTATTGATTTTGAGCGTACTAAGTTTACGATCGCTTGGTTCAGGGCGTGGAAACGCGGGTTGGTCTGTGCGTTGGCATCTTCCAGTAAAAGGGTCGTGTCCGTATCCAAATATCTTCGAGTAGAATCATCACATCAGTCCAGCTCGGTCCGAATCGTTGGGACGAGGAACACGATCCACTGACCTTCCAATCTCCTTCCCAATCTTTTTCCTCCCCTGAGGTCCCTTCCCCGTCCCTCCTGCGGGACCCTTGATCAAATCCATCTTACTCATCAAGCACAACATCCCACAACCAAGGCTCAACATGCAGGACATGGCGCTCATCACTCCGGCAAAGAACTTGGCCTTGTCCGCTTGAACGAATTGAGATTCGAGTAGGTAGACGGCGGCCACTCTGAATTGAAGATTACCGGTTTGGAGGTGAGAGAGGAGGCGGGGGAGGAGAGGGATGTGGGTGTATAGTTCAATTTGGCCTGGGATTTGAGAGGGGCGTTAGGACGGGAAGTTATAGAGAAAAGGGGGGAAGATACGAACCTGGGCAATCTATCAGGAGGTAATCGTCCTCGAAAGAACCTAGTTCTTCATCTAGCCAGTCCAAGTTGTTCAATAGGTATCTGGAAGTAAAGGTCGAGCATGGTCAGTCAGATCATCAGTTAGTTCGCCGATGATGATCAGACCCACTCACTCGAAACAATACACCAAACCCCCATTCGGACCGAATTCCAATTCTTCCATGACGTCTTCGAGATTGATAAGGTCTTTGATATCTACCGCAGGCTCATAATCGAACTGAGTTGCGGCAGGATCGAGGTTGACATAGTGCATTGTCCTTTTCATGGTTTGAGCATGTGTGATAAGGGCGGAGCAGAAGGTCGATTTACCAGCTCCGGCTGGACCTGAAGGAATTCAAGGTGGAGGTGCAAGTCAGGTAAGAGATGTGGATGTCAAGTTGGACAGTTGGATTCGAGACTGACCTGTTACGAAAACTGCGTATCTCATTTCGAAGGGTGCTGTCAGAGAGTGGATAGAGCACAGGAGGTGGGTAAGTCGAGTGAGAATGGCAGAGTGAACGAGCTTTAGATAACCAAGCCAAGATTGTAGGTCGTCGATCAACTTTCTGATTGATCAGCGAAAAGTCTCAGCTCTGGTATATTCTCAACCTCAAACTCTAATTCATCATCTTCACCTATTTCTCCGTCTCAGACTCGTTCACTCCTCGAATCTCGACGTCTTCCACTCTTTCTAGTGTCAACTCACTGAGCCAATTGTACCATCCCTATCATCTACACACCATCAAGAACACACCCCAGCGACCCTCATTTTGAACCGCCAATCCGGTGCACCGGGCAAGACCGACAGGTCACAACCATGCCTCCTCCAGTCGGAACATTGTCCTCGACACGATATACCATCGTCGTGGACGCAGGCTCATCCGGTTCCAGACTCATCATCTACTCCTACCAAGACCCAGAGGCTGAGCGTAATGAGATTGTCAATTCCATACGCGATCGATACAAGTCGAAAGAGTATAGGAAGGGCAAGGGGAAAGCTCAGGTGGAGGATGAGATTCGGTGGGAGATGGAGAATAGTCTGAAGAGGTTGGTAAAGGTCGAAAAGGGTGCCGAGGGGGATAACTGGATGAAGAAGGCTGAGCCTGGTAAGCGGTTCTTCGGGTTGCAAATCTCCCGGAAAACCCCTCATCTAACCATACGTTCCACCTGCAAGGTATATCATCCATGTCACCCGGAAATATCCCCCAATACCTCTCCCCTCTCCTCTCCCATGCGATGGACCAAATCCCTCCTTCTCAGCATCGTAACACACCCATCTACGTCCTCGCTACGGCAGGCATGCGACTCCTAGATGAATCCGCACGTAATGCCATCCTCTCCGCGACCTGCCAAACCCTGCGTACGCAGTACCCTTTCATCGTAGGAAAGGCGGATCAGTATGGACCGTGTGGGGATCACGTCAGGGTGGCATCGGGGGAGGAAGAGGGAATGTGGGGTTGGGTCGCCGTGAATTACCTGATGGATGGGTTTGGGCATGTCCCTTCCGATTCCTTCTCTTCCCCTGGGGAAGCTAACACCATCCTCCCTCTTCCCGAGGTGGAAAAGGAGAAGGAGGCTAGTTTGGAAAAGGGTATATCACCCACTTTGGTCGATACGAAACACCTTCATCCGACCTTTGGGTTTCTGGATATGGGAGGAGCTTCAACTCAAATCGCCTTCTCCCCCTCTATCGACGAACTCGAACGTTCGAAATTCCCACCGGAAGAACTGAAGAGCGTCTCATTGAGACTCCTATCAGGTCAAGCGGTCGAATGGCCACTCTTCGTGGCCTCCTGGTTGGGATTCGGAACCAACCGAGTGAGGGAGAGATACATCGAGACTAAAGTCTTGGAATGGCAGAAAGAGAACGAGAGGCTGTCTTCCGCCATGACAGCAGGAACATCCTCTACGATCCCTACCGCCTCGGCCTCCCTGTTCAAACCGATAGAAGATCCTTGTTTACCAAAAGGCTTGAAACTTCCACCGACTTCACCCCTCATGCCCGCTTTTGTAGGGACGGGATCGTTCTCCGAATGTCTCGAATCGCTTCAACCGCTGTTGGATACCACCGCCCCCTGCCCTCCCCCCTCTTCTCATTGCCTCTTCGCAGGTCTCCCTACACCTCATATCGATTTCGAAAGGGAAGATCAGAGAGGATTTATAGGGATCAGCGAGTATTGGTACACCGCCCAACAGGTTTTAGGGCTGGGAGGTGTTTGGGATTGGGCGGAATGGGAGAAAGGCATGGAAGGGTTCTGTGCGCGCGATTGGGGGGATATCAAGGATGGGTTTCAAAGGGATCATGGGTTGGAAGGGACTGCTGTGAGTTGGCACGCTCTTCCTTGGAGGTTATGCTTGTGCTCATGAGAAGGACGATACAGGTGGATGTATCGAGGTTGGAAATGCAATGTTTCAAAGGCGCTTGGATATCAAACGTCTTGCATGAAGGGATCGGAATTCCTAGGATCTCAGACGCTCAGGGAAATCTGACCTTGACCGGGAAAGATGGAGGCGATCTCAACGATGAAGCGTCTCGTCGAGCTAAACAAAAGGGTCTTGTATCGAAAAAGAATACGCACTTCCAGAGCGTGGATACCATCGGGGAGACGGCGGTGAGCTGGACTCTGGGAAAGATGGTGATCGAAGCGAGCAAAGCGGTCAAGCCCCATGGTCATGATCCAAAAACGATCGGAACTCATTCGAGGTGGAGCCAAGCTTGGAACGTTGGGAAGGGCAAGTTTGGAAAGGCGATCGGGATACCGAAACTCGAAGGGAAACTGAACGAGTACGGCGTCGACGTGTTCTGGGTCTACCTCGCGTTCCTCCTTCTCATCGTTGGAATCGCCTACTCGACGCTTCGACGCCGTTTCTGGCTCACGCGAGCGACCATGTACAAAAGAAGGAGGTCGGATGCCGGCGAAGTACGAGATTGGATGAGGAAACGGTCCCAGGTGATAGCTTCGGAAGAGGGATCGATACCCAGTACACCCAGGAAAGGGTTGTTCAGTACCTCTCGTTTCAAGCCATTAGCTTATCGGGTGTCCTCCGTGATGAGCAAGATTACTCGAGGCGGCAAGAGCGACTCGACTTCGAGATCCTTGAATGGTCGAGCGGCTCCGGCGACCGGGCCACCGAGCCATATCAATCTGCCAGATCGACCGGATGCGTACAGCACGACGACTAGTATGTCCCTGCCGACTTCGCCTCGAAATGAAAACTACTTCACTCCGGCGTTCGCCGAAACCCCATCTGGCCCGAATCACGACATCTCTCTGACCGAGGTCGTGTCACACAACTCACCCTCAAAGTCTGCGCTTGGTCTTTTCAACGGCAACTCACGGATGCTCAACCACAAAGCTTCAGGAAGCAACCTTCGAAGCAAGCGATCAGTACCTTTCCCCATGACGACTACGAGCGGGGATACCAGTTCCGGTGGATGGAACGATCCTCCCGGAGCCGTCTTGAACAGTGCGAGTGAATACTTGGGGCCTAAAGCCGGGAGCGCATTATCTAGGAGTTCGAGCAGGATCAACTTGGAGGAGTACGGGATGACCGGTCTCGCCTCACGGCCAGTCTCGCGAGGTCCGAACGCGGACGATCCTGGCGGACCATGATTGTAGCGTAGTGTAAAATATTATAAGCATAAAAGGTTGTTCAAGATATCGTTCATGGTCGTTATGTTCGTAAAGTTCGTCAACGGCAACTCAAACTCGGCGACGACGGCCAGACCTGGTTGAGAGCGGGGTCTCAGTCTGTACTGCGACTTGCTCCACTCTAGGTTCAATTCCCTCTTCAGGCAAGCCTTTTACGATTCTGACCCGCTTTCTCTCCTCGATGAGCGAACTGACAACCTGGTTGACGTCTTCCTCTGCGAGTCTCTTCAAATCGCTCTCAACCCGGTCCCATGCTTCCTGCTCCGATTCGCCTTCCACCTTCTCTTGCGAGAGATAACAGATCTGGCAAATCGCAGCAGGCGACAGGATGCTATTGATGTACCGCGTCTGCTGTTCAGAATCCATTGCGTTGTACCGTTTGGTCCCCCTAGGTGACGTTCCCACCCATCGTCTTAGTTCGGGCAGGAAGATACGGACGATGGTATTGGAGGATATGTCTCCATAGGATGGAGGAGTGATCTTTCTATGATCCTTGTAGAACAGCTCGGTTCGAGGTAGAAGCGGGGGATATTCTTCTTTGATCACTTGTGCGAGATGAGGTCGAATGGCGACGAGCTGTTGCTGGAAGCTCCATTCTGAGAATGCTTCCATGTCCTCGGAAGGCAGATCAGGGGTGACGCTTCTCGTCTCCGCCGTCGGCTCCTCTTCTTCGACGTCGTGTCGTTCAATATGGCCCACTTGACATGTAGCGAATCCCTCATCTGACATTGTGAAGAACTCATGCCTTCGCTTTTTCACCGTCCGGCTCTTGTGCGTGGCATCCTTGATGAGCCATTTATCGTGCCCCGAAGACTTTTGCGCAGGAAGAAAGTCTCGGATGATACCTGGCCAAGCCGTTTCATACTTGAGAAAGTATACGTATTCTCCCTTTATCGCGCTGTAGGAAAAGAGGAATGTGTGATCGGTTTCATGCTTCCCTCTCGTTGAAAAACTCAGCAGGTACGTACTCGGGGCAAGTATTCGGAACGAAAGGGACCTCGATCTCCTCTGATTCTGATTCTGAATCCTGGACCTCCGGTTCCTGAACCTGTTGCGAGGACGTTTTCACTCTCAACCTTTTGAGATCCTCGTCCAAGCGTTCCCCAAGCTCAGGAAGGTGACTAGAGTCACTAGCATCAGACATCTGTGTGAGATCCGAGGAGACCGACCTGACCGATCTTCTCCGGACCCGTCCCTCAGGCTCGCTCTCGAGATCCGTCAAAGGGCTCTCGGAACGGTTCTGAACTCTGAGCTGTTTAGGTTTCTTCTTCGGCGTCCGTTGTTGAGTGGGTTTCCTCTTTTTGGGCGCAGGCGTAGGGGATTGAGGAAGGATTGGGGAGGAGATGGTGATGGCATCTATACCGACTGTTGGTCGGAATGCAAGAGGAGTAGGACGCTTCTTTGAGGATCCGTAGGTATGCTTGATCCTCCTGGTAGGTGTCTGATTTAGGTCGGGCGAGGACATCCTTCGAGTCTTTCCAGATGAGAAGAGAGTGAGTGAAGGAGTGAGAGGAGGGCAGGAGAAGTAAGGGAAGGAGGGAGACGAATGACTGGATGATGCTAGGGATGGTACTGGTTGTTGAATGACATTCGACCTGACTGACATATACAACAAACAAAAGAAACGCGACCCAACGCGCCAAAACCGGTAATTAGCTGGTCCAAGCTTTCAAGTGCACCTCTACCACAGGCAAAAAAATGAGATAAATATCCACATGACACAAAACAGTTCGCAGTCCATCCATCAACGACGCCAAGTATCAAAGATAAAGAGCCAAGTCGACGATCAAACGGCGAGAAACACATAAACACAAGGGGACACGGAAAAGGCTTCCTACGGGATCTCGGGATCGTGGAATGGTATAATTCGTCGTAAAGGGAACGTCAAAAGAGAGAGAGCGAGCGAGAGAGCGAGCGTGGGTATGCGATGAGGGGGCGTGAACCGTCATCCGTCTCAGAAAATCCCGAGAACAGGTAAAAAAGGGCGGGGGAAAAGGTCGTGTGCGCGCACGCGCATGTGTCGTTCCATCCAGGTGAGCCGGTCATCCTCCTCGATCGTCCCATCCCATCCCATCCGTCCCTCATGCCTCCGATCCTCCGAACCTTGCAATCCTGTTCCCCGCATAGCCAACTCGGGAATCACAACCGATCGATCTACAAGATCAAAGCCGCTCCCAGAGCGACGGCGCCGAGCGCGACGACGGCCTTGAGACCGGGTGCGATTCCGAGATCCTTGACGGCCGCCCCGGTCGCTCCCGAGGACGAAGTGCCAGGAGCGCTAGCAGCGGTGGTCGATCCTCCAGTAGTGGAAGCTGCGTTCCCCCCGCCAGTCCCGGACGAGGCGGTGTTGGCGGACGATCCGGTGGCGGCGGGAGCGGCAGCCGATCCGGTGTTGTAGACGACGGGGAAGGAAGTCCCGGAAGCGGCGGCGGGATTGGAGACGACGGTATCGTTGGACGAGGTCTCGATGTACCCCTCGGAATCCTCCCATCCGAGACACTGGGAGATGGATTTCAAGTGATAAGGACTGGAAGCGTTGAGAGCCATGGGCAAGACGTATCCCACGGCGAGATCGACGGTCTGCTGGTAGAGGTCATGTTCGAGCACGATGAACCCGGTATCGATCTGTTCGGCGGTGGACAAGATCTGTTCAAACCTGGCGAGCGAGGTGGCACCGGTCGCGGTGCCTCCGGGAATGTTCCAATCGTCGGTATCAAAGATGACCCCGTTCGCGGTGGTCCAGATGATCGGGGTGAGACCCATCTTGGCGGCGATCGATCGGACACGGTCATCGATATCTCCATAAGGGGGACGGAAAGTCCTCGGGGTCACGCCGATGGTATCCTTGATGACCTTCTTGGTCCACCCGAGCTCGGCGACGATCTCCTCGTTGGTGAGGTTGGTCAAGTAGGGGTGGGACCAGGTGTGTACGGAGATCTGATGACCGGACATGTATTCAGAGACGACCATCTCGGGCCTGGAGAGGACTCGAGACCCGACGACGAAGAACGTGGTCTTGATATCGTTGGCGTTGACTGTGGGGAGCGTGTCGAACGTGTCCTCGTCAGCTTCTCGTTTCACATCACGTCGTCCACCGGGAGCGTGCCTCGATACGATACTCACGGTAATCCAACAACAAAGGGGTGTAAGGGGAAGGACCGTCATCGTAACTCAATCCCCAATCCAACTTGTCAGGGCAGACGGTGATATCGGTCGATCGGGCTACGCGGGGTGGATCGAGAATCAATACCGATGCGGTCCGTCCACTAACACGGCCCCAGAGGGAGACTCACTGCATCCACCACAAGTCCACCAACATCTGTTCTTATCGGCCACAGCATCGGGGGAAGTGAGACACTGTAAAAAGAGCGCAACAACACGATCAGTCTCCCTCTCGCCCCATCTCCCCCTCGCCCCACTGCGCATAAACTCACAGCCCCCGTGGTCTGACCGTAATTAGGTACATCGCTCAGATCCAACTCGCTCAACCACTGCTGCACCTGCGTGCTGTTAGTAGGGGGGACCCTGTCCAGAGCGGGGTAGTCGGCGATGACCAGAGCCGAGCTGGGGAGGGGTGGGGCGGAGGAGACGAATGTGGGTTGGGCACCGGCCGGGAAGGTGGATTCGAGCGGGACGGTGGTGGCTACCGGCATGTTCGCGGTGATACTCGCCAGGTTACTACGAGAGTGTGTGAAGGGGGATGAGATCGTGTCGTGGGGGGAAGCGGGCGAAACAAAGAGGGGAGGTAGGACTCACGGGACGCTATAGCTATAAGGCAAGCTGGTGGCCACCTGAGCCGTGGGTAGACCGGCGGTATCGATCGTAGCGGTCCCCTGAACGGGAGCGACCGCTGCAGAACTGGCGGACGTGGCGATCCCGGAGACGGCGGAGACGACTGAAGAACCTGCGGCGGCGACGGTGCTCTGAACGGTCGGGACCGCTGCGGCGGAGGAAGTGGTCTGGGCCTGAGAAGAGAGGGCGGTGAGGAGGGAGAAGAGGACGGTCCATCTGGTGGTCTTTGTCGAGGAGAACATGGTGCCGATAGTTCGTGTGTAGTAGTGTGTGTGTGTGTGGTTGCGTGTTTTTTGTACGGGTTTATGTTTTTGATGGGTATGAGGCGAACGAAGGAATGTCGAGTCGATCCGATCCGTCTTGTCTCTTGGCCTAGGTGGTCAATCGAACAAAGTGCGAGGAGTGCAAGGAGTGCGAGTGTCGAGTAGTGGCGGTTGGGTGTAAAGTAGAGTAGAGTAGTAGCAGAGTACACTAGAGCTAGAGCAGCGTAAGAGTGGAAACCGAGTGGCAGCTATTCGCTATTCGATTGATCTGATTGTTGATCTGTTTGGAACCCTGTGGCGCGCGAAAGACGTGAAGGAATCCTTTGTCAGGTGTCAACGTGTGAGCGTGGAGGTGGGAGAGAAGGGAATGTACCTCGAGTCGTGTGTGGACGTGTGGTGGTGGTGGTGGTGGTGGTGGTGTTGGTGTATTAGAAGGGAGGGTAGCTAGTAGTAGGAGTACACTAGACACTGGTAGCAGCAGCTGATGTGGGCGACATAGACCACACCGTCTCTCCATTTGTTGATCGCACTGCATCACTGTCAGACCTCGGACTACACGTCAACCCGTTCCCTTTCACACGCACACGCCCCGGACGCCTCTTGCCCGGCGTTTCATTCACTCTTGGCTTTGTTCTTTTCCCTCGGCGGTCATCCTCTGCAATCAGGATAATGAGTGCAGTCATACGCTATGACGTGTCATGCACGCTCCCGCTACTCCCGATCATGTTTCCACCTCAGACCCCATTCTCCCTTGACAAACGTCCCATCCCCCACCTCCTTGCCATCCCAACCGACAGCCACCACCTCCCTCCCCTCCTCCAGCCTCAACAACTCCACAGCCCGCACCTCGTGCTCAGGGAGGATCGCGGATTTCCTCGACTTGCTGGGGCTGAGGAAATGAGCGAACCCGAATTGATTCAGGAGACGAGCGGAACGACGGACGAGTTCTCTGTTATGAGCGTGGAGGGTGCCTAGCGCTTGGTTGTCTAGTACCGGCGGCGGGGAGGCGGGGGAGGAGGGTTGTTGTTGTTGTTGTTGTGGTGGTGGTGGTGGTACGGCCTGGGATGGGTCGCTCACGATCAGATCGTCCAGATCCTCATCCCAGGTCAACTTGATCCTCCCGTATTCATCCCATATCATCCCCTGGATCTCAGAACAGAGGACTCTTTCCCCCATCTTCTTCCCCTTCTTCTTTCCCGTCCCCGTCCCCGTCCCCGTCCCAGCGCCCAGCCGATCCTCACCTAACCCATCCAACCGTCGACTCCACAAGAGCGCGACCATAACCCCCGGTCGACCGGTACTCTTACATCGAGCCGAACAATACTTCTTCCCCGTCCCCTCTGTCGATCGTTTCACAATGTCCGACTGTGGTTCAAGCTCAGAGCCTCTCTTTCTCCGAGAACTTGAACTTGAACCTGAACTTGAATGCGATTGCGATTGCCCCTGCGACCCCGAGAGAGGCTGGGCGGGGGAAGGGGAAGAACCGGAGGTATGGGACGTATGTCGACCGCAAGAATGACAGTAAAACTCGGTCATCTTCTGATCCTTCTGTCCATTCACTGGCTTGCTGGAATTGGATTTCGTCGATCTCTGTCGGATCAGAAGGCAAGTCTGTCGGGCCGTAAGGGATATCGACGAGGTCCGTGTGCCTGTACGTATGCGTGTGCGTGTGCGTGCGAGTGCGAGGATGAGGATTGACATTTCCTTTTCATTCGGATTTCTCGATTTCTCGAGGAATCGTCGAAATGGTCGCCAGGACGATTTCACTCTGGACGGTCTACCCGATTTACTTCCGCCCACCGATGACTCATACGATGCATCCGATCGACCGGATGTATTCTTACCATTCACTGTTACATGCATCACGCAGCATCTAAAACAAACACACCTCCCCCTCTCTTCCTCTTCCTCTTCCTCACGCTCACCCTCACACCCACACCCACGCTCAACCCGATGTGGCCCACACTTCGAGGGACATACAGTCGAACTTGCCCTTCCCTCGTGACCCCCCCGTCTCCCCCTCGGGGTCACACAGGATCTCGTTCCCATACGTCAAGCAACCGGCGGAGGATCCGGTTTGGAACACCTTGTCGATCCAGAGTCCGTATTTCCCGTCCCTACGTGGGAACGAGATCAATTCAAGGACGGGGGTGAGTTCGAGTCAGTGTCCCGAGGCGCGGTAGGACGACGAGACTCACCCTCCTCCGAAAGAGATGAATTCCGATTCACACAGTGCGAAATAACTGTTCCTCCCCGTCCATTTGAACACCCTCGTTTCGATTTCCTCTTCCTTCCCCGTATCGACGATCTTGTATAACCACCTAAAAGAGAAGAAGAGATCCATCCATGCCTCATCAGTACCGTCCCCCAACCTCGTTCGCTCGCTCGCTCGTTCGCGCGGGACTGGACTGACGATTCCCCACTCCCCGTATAAGCACCCTCGACCCGTCTGATCGGTTCGTTCATGTACGCTCCGAACCGCCGTCCATAGGCGTCTTGCGCTATCAACAGGTTACCCACGTGCGGGTGGGTTTGGGCGTACCGTTCGATCAGGGTGTAGAAGGTTGAGAGGGAGGCGCCGTGTTGGTCCAGCGAGACTGGGCGAGGCCGAGCGAGGGTCAGATGGTTCGACAAGGAACGGGATGGGGTTGGGGATGAACCTACATAAGAGAGTCCAGGTATTGGCTAATCGTTGTCTTGCAGGTAAATTCGGTCTCAACTATCCCCCTCCCGCGATCATCGGGTGAGCAAACCAAAACCCGCCCATCCCCCCACGCTGAGACTCACGGAATCCGCGACCTTTTCGTCCAAGAGGACGACCGTCCCCTCCCTTCTCCCCTGTAATTTCGTCCCCGTCCATTCCCCCTTCCCCTTCCTCGTCCCCGTCCGCCGCCCATCCTTCTGCGTCTGCGAATCCATGGTCGATTCCAACCGATGTCGTTCCAGATCGGCAGGGTGGGAGGGGGGTTGGTTCATATAATGCATGGCCGGGTTTATGTTCATCCCCGTCCCCGTCCCCATCCCCATTCCCGAGGCGTTCTGAGCGAGAAGATGAGGCGGGACGGGAGCGTGACCGAGGTTGAAAGGGTTCTCGTGGGTTATCTCCAAGACCTGTCCCGGCCCTCCTTTCCCCCTCTCCCTCTCTCCGTCCCTCAGGCTCAAGCTGGGGTCCAGATCGTCCCATTCCCCCCACCCCGACCCCGACCCCGAGCCAGAAGGAGCAGGAGCGTGAAACGTCCCAGGTCCAACGACGGTTCGCCATTTAGACTTTTGTCTCGCCCCGGCCGATTTGGTCGCCAAGGTCCCTAGGGCGTGGACTAGACCGGTCATACGGCGTGTGCTTGAGGAGAGGAGGGTCGGTGTGGAGGAGGAGGTTTGGGTTTGGGATTGGGTTTGCGATGGCGATTGCGATTGTGATTGAGATTGAGGTTGCGATTGTGATGGCGAAAGAGAGAACGAGCTGGGTTCAGTAGTGAATGCTCCGAAATCATCGACCCCCGGCGCCGCGGAACCCATCTTCCTGCCGGTCCTGGCAGCTGAGGAGGACGAAGCGGAGGAAGAGGAAGAAGGAAAGGTACCGACTTGGCCGGGCCGGAGCAGGTCGGTCGTCCAGCTTGGTTTGCGAGTTCCATTGCCATTCCCATTCCCGTTCCTGATAGAGGTATCAAGGCCGGGGAGGTTAGGATGTGCGGGTGTGGCTATAGGGTATGGATTCGAGTTCGGCCCTGACCCAGAGGCCCGGTTGGTAGTGGGAAACCCATCCTGGATTCCTCCTTCCCAATTCCCAAACTCCCAATTCGGGTCGTCCTTGTGTCCCTCCGCCCCAGTCCCAGTTCCAGGTCTAGTCCCAGTCCCAGTTCCTAGCGCTTCCATTTCTTCCCCCCCAATGGAATGAGAGTGGGAGAAAGAGGCGCCGCTCTTGCCCCTGAAGGAGTACGAGCTTAGGGGGCTTACGGCGGGGGGTGAGGAGGGGCCGGGGTGGGAGAGGAGGGAGAGGCGGCGCGGTGGGAGATGTGGGTGTGGGTGTGGGTGTGGGTGTGGGTGTGGGTGTGGGTGGGGGTTGGGGTTGGGATGAGAAAGGTTGGAAGGATTGGAAGGAACGGGGTTGGGGAGGTTCGGGTTTGAACTGGATGGAGGAGAATTCAAGAGATAATTCATCCCGCCTTGACCTTGAATTTGACCTCGCAGGTGAGAAAGAGAATGTGAATGCGTCTCTTCAGCCGAGAGGAACGAATCGATTTCCCCCAAAAGATCTCCCCCGCCGTTGTTACCCTTGATATTCCCATCCCCCTGAACCGGATTCGAGCCGGACAACAACGATCCTCCGTTGACGAAAGGTAGCGGTAACCTTGACCGGGAAGGGAGGGAGATAGGGTCGTCCCCGAACGAACCTAACAGGTCGGTACTCCCTAACGGGTCCTCCTTGGTCTCCAGTACTAGAGCGTCCTCGCGTTCAGACCCTGGAGCAGGTACGTGTTCCGAGACGGAGGAGGAGGAGGAATCGATGAACGATCCGAAAGAGGTCTCCCCTGCGGGGGAAGGGAAGATGAGGTCGTGTTCATGCTCGTGATGGAGTAGATCTGGAGGGACGGGGGGAAGAGGGGATGGGGAACGGGACGGGCGGGATGAGGGTGGGGGAGGAGGGAGGAGGATCGGATGGGATGGCATTGTTTGAGTTGGGAGGGGATTCTGAAGTTCGAGGTGAGATGGGTCAGTGATGAGGTTGCGACGTTATCGGTTGATGAGGATGGTCGGCATTTGGAATGTTCGAATCACGATCACATCGGAAATCATTTTGCCCGACATTCCTGGCACCTTCCATCTCCTTCTCAGTGCACTCCGCCTCGTCGAACAGATCAGACAGAGCCAATCATCGACTGCGAATCCAAGGAAACGTGGGACGATCACGCCCGTCGACGACGATGACCATCCAAAGGAATCCCCTTGGAATCCCGTCAAAGGTCACACAGAGCGTCTTCATTCCCCTTTGAATCGATTCAAATAGGTCGACAACAGCCACACAGACGCTGCTCTAACCACTACTCTCATCTCATCACCATGTCCTCCCACCACTCAAAACCATCCACCACCACCACCACCATCACTCTCAAGTGCGATAAATACGGCCATCCCCTCCAACAGATCACGAACAGACCCGCCCGGTATCCCCCTTCGAGGACGTTGGAGGAGTACGAACGGATGTTGAACGGCAAACCCTTCTTCCGGCCCTCTCGGGCTGGCTCTTCAGACGAGTACAAGGGGAGGAAGAGTAAGGAGGTGGCGGGATCGGGACGGACGGGGGGGTTGTCGTTCGACCTGGTCCCTCGGATCGTCTCGACCGGTTCGAACGGACGCGATCGAGCTGGTCGAGTGCGATTCGATACGGTCGATGAGGGGGAGGATAGTATCACTCCTTTCCCCCTCCTCTCAACGTCAGGGAGGAATTGGAGCGGCGTTACTGATGATGGCGAGGATGAGGGTACCGCTCCTGCCGTCCCACCGAAACCTAAGACGAGGAAGAGGTACCCTCCTTTACCCCCGCGTTCACCCGACCGTCAACGATACGATCCCCATCATCCCCGTCATCCCGATCATATCCCACACCCTGACTGGATCATACATCACGCTACACCTCCCCCCATCCCTCCCGTATACGACCCCCGAGGAACGTCACGAGAATCAAACACAGCACCGTCCAGACGATCCGCTCTAAACGTCACCCAACCTCTGTCCTCCGCAACTCCCCCGCTAAACACCTCCCACCCCCATCACCCACACCCACACCCACACCCCGCTCAAACCGTCCACAAAACTACTGCCCACTTTGGTCGTCGAGATCAAAGATCGTCCACGGAGATCAGAAGTGGAGGTGGAGGTGGGGGTGGGAGTGGGAAAGCGGGATCAGATTACGTTTCAGCACGGATGGAGGCGTTGGCGAGCTTTACTGCCGCCACTCATAACGTCAATAACACCAACAATACCAATACCGCTCATAACGCCAACACCGCCAACAAAATCAATACCGCCCATACCGCCCACACCGCCCACACCGCCCATACCACCCCGACCAAAAGAACCAAAAGAACCAATGAATACGATCCCACACGATACCCCGGCCCAGAGAGCCCGATCGATTGGGACCGCGAGGCCCGGGTCGTCCGGGACGTCAAGGGTGGGTTTGGGCGGGTTTCGGACCCCCTGTCCCAGAGTCGGGGGGGAAAGGGTGAGACGTCTGGGTCAGAGGGCGGGGGACGGGGTTCTGGTGCGGTGGGATGGGGATTGGATGTGCCGAACACGAACACGAACATGAACATGAACATGGGCATGGGCATGGGCGTGGGCGCGGGCGTGGGGATGGAGCCCGTCCCTTCTCCCATTACCGCTACCGCACCTATAATCCCGAAAGAAGGATCACGCGAATTGACAGAGATGGAGGACGAGCTCGGCTGTCCCATGTAAGCCCGAACCTCTCGACCCGTATCGTATCGTCAAAAACTCATCCATCAATTGACTGACTGACTGACCGTGTTTCGTGTCTCGTGTTTCGTGTCTCGTGTTTCGTGTCGCGTTTTCCATCGCTTCGCTTCCTCTTCGGGGACACACAGTTGTATGTGCATAATGGCCAAATGCCACGCGATCTCACCTTGTGGTCATACGCTCTGCGGTAAGCCCTCCCTGACCAAGTCTGATTGAGGAGGAAAAGGCTGATCTTCCGAGACGGGGTGGGGAATTGGTTTTAGGTGGCTGCGGGTACGAATGGTTACGAGAAAACGTAAGCGTCGAGCGGGATTTCCCTCATTATCGATCACCCCTAATCGTCCTTTCGGAACGATAGGATAAATGTCCCATCTGTCGCACACCCGTATCCATCGAACCCGCTTGTAGATCGTTACTCCCTTTATTACCTATGGACAGGGTCGTAGATCTCTGGGTCAGGTCCCAAGGTGCGGAATGGGATGGGTTGGATAATTGGAACGATCGGAAAGAGTCAGTCGGGTGTGATATCATCATAATCTGGGAAGGAGGAAACTGAACGAAGAGTGACAGGGCTTGGGAAGCTCAGAAGATCGTCTTGAAGGAGGAAGAAGACAATGCTACGGGTGACCATGTCGAGGATGAAGAACCGGATCAAATCGTTTCGACCGGTTCGATATTCTCCTCCCCGCACGACCTACTCACTCAATTGGAAGACAGGTACCTCTCCCTCTCCCTCACTCCCCAATCCGATCCGATCCCTGAGCCTCGTTCTGAACCTTTCCTTTCAAACAGGTTCCCAATCCTGAACAGTCTCACGGACAATCTCTTTGGAAACCTGCTTTCACCTCAACACGATCCGTTCAACCCTTACGCCCAGGGAACAAATTGGACCTCTCGTTTCGAGTTGGACGATTTCGAACCGAACGAGTTCCCCGAGCCGGGGATCAACCCTTTCATGGACGCGTTCGGATGTGAGCCCTGTCATGTCAACACTTTCGTGAACGTGATCTATCTGACGCCCCTCGCGTTCTCAGATACACGTCCCCCCGCGTCGGCGTCATACCAACGACGATTCCCAGTCCCTGCGTCTCAACGATCTTCACTGATAAACCCAAGAAACTGGATTCCAGAGGTCATGGGGATCGTCGACAGTCTCTCGCAATTACGAAGAATGACACCACCTGTCTCGCCGTACGCGCATAGGTTTGATTTAGGACTCGCCAACGGATACCATACGCGCCGATGACACGGCTTTTCTGTAAATGATCATTTGAACCATTGTATACAGGTAGAACAATAAACGAGTGACTAGCTATGTATGTAAAACCATATCAACTATCAAGTCGACGTCTTCAGACAACAACCTCGCTGTATCAATTTGGTCTTGCTTAGTTCGGCCGTGATCGGCACATCCACCGTTGCTAACAGCGATCTACGCTCTCCGTTGATATAAACGGGAAGCTGGGCGGAATGCAAGTCGTCCTCTGATACCTTGGAATCCATGTCCCATCGCAAGATCGATCTGGCGACATCGGTGCTGCCTCCATCGGTAAGAATCAGTGCGTCTCCCTCCATCGAACAGCCCTCCATAATCAGACCTATTATGTACGCATCGAGTTAGATTTGTCTTGCCTACATCTACAACGACCCCGCTCACCTGTAATCTCGAAACCATCCTCCACTTGCTTCGAACCGAATTCCATTCGTAATTCCAATTCTTCAAGCGGTAGACCAGTCCTTTGCGCTACAGATTGCCTGGTCGCAGTTATATAACCGGATGGCTGGAAAAGGAGTCCAAGGTCGGTGACAAGCAGCTCGTTCCTAGCATATCTCTGCAACTGATCTAGTCGACGCTCAAAGTCCGGCAACCATTGGGAAAGCGCAGTATCCTTGCGGATGATGTATAGCTCCCATCCTTTCGGAATGAGGTCTGAAGAAAGTCCTTTTGTCAACGGGTAATTCGACGGAGCCTCATCAAGCAACATGGGACTTACCTTTGCGCATAGCATCGAGCAGTCGGGCGCTGTGATTGGTAGCCTTGAGGCTTCCAGCAAGGTATTTTTCCACTTGTTTGAGATCGCTTCGAACCTTATGGAGCAAACTTTGACCTTGACGAACTTCGCGAGCAAAGAATGCTGCAATCGGACTGCTGACCGCCTGGGAAGGCGTATTGATCATCTGAAGCATTTCAAAAGATCGAGTCAGACTGATGTGCGATGGCCGAGACGGACTGAAATTCGGGGCTTACCTCGGGTAGCGAAGTCAGGCGTTCGGTTGTCCTCTTCCCTAAATCTTGCATCCATACGGGTCGGCCGGTCTGGTCTCCCTCCGTACCGATATCAGGTATATCCACATCAACCTCCTCAGTTTCTTTCAATGACCTCAGTCTAGTCATAACCTTTCGGCCTATAAAATGGATTCAACAGGAACAATCAGCCCAATTCCACTCGCATCTTGCATCTTGCCCTACCTTTTGCTTCCGCCAATACTTTCTCACTCTCTACGGGTAAACCTAGCCAGGAGTGGGGATTATCTTCAGGCAAAGCGCTGGCCCAAGTTCGGAACTGTTCGAGAGACAGATGGTCGGGCATCTTGAGAGATAGTGTAGCATCGTCATCCTGAACGAGGTAGAAGTCGGAGTCATATGCTTTAGGATTGAACAATTCTTGAGCAAAACTGCTCAGTATTTGCTGGTCAAAAGTAGAATCCACTCTTCCACCATAAATACTGATCTTAAGCAACGACCTGATAGCGTGCCAAGGCATGTTCTCCGGGTCCACATTGCTCCTGCCTTGAGCGACACTACCGATCCATCGCTTGATAGTACCTGCTGCGGCATAGAAGTCTGCATTGTTGAAGTCGTAAGCCTGGCTCCAGCCGAGAGGATTATACCGAGATCGCTCCTGAACGATGGCGTGGAACCACGACAGTAGGAAGAACAGTCGGCTTTGTTCGGCAGGCCCCTCGTCCTTGTCATCAGATTCGAATCCTTGGAGTGAATCCATCAGGGCTGCTCGAACCCCAGGAGCAGGTTCGTTCATGATGATTCGTGATTGCAGGAGGATGCTAACAGGTATCTTGGGACTGGTCTCCATCGTCAAGAAGAGACGGAAGCGCCGATCTGCTTGCGTGGCTCGCAAACGCTTCTCAAGTTGGCTCAACCATTCTGGAGCGAGATGCACGTTCTTGAGCATGACCCAAGTTCCTGATCTGGTGGCATTGGAGATAGCTTGCTCTGCTAGACGATTACCCTCAGCAGATCCCATCGCCACCGAGTTGCACACCACTTTTAGTTGTACAGCAAGCGCATCCACTCGGAAACTGGCATCGTACCCGGGAACCGAGGATAGGACTATAGGGTTCAAGGACGCGTTGCTAGCATTGACAGCTTCCTCCAGTGCAGATGCAGAATTGAGAGGTTTGAGGGGAGTTCCGAACGCAACCTTTGACAAAGTTGTTGATGCCGCAATAAATCGATCCGGCCTGAGACTGCTCATGATAACGGCACATAGGGTAGCTTGAGCGATAGCTATAAAGATGAAGCAGACTTAACGACAGTTCTCCGTCCCTCTGAATAGGAAAGCGCTTACGATCGGTTTCAAGCTCTTGGATCATCTTTGTGGCTAACACTTCGGGCTGAGGGTGTGTCATGATCTTTCTCCACGACTCGGGATCAGAGTTCATGCTACTGATGATACGATCGGCGTCAGGTAGCCTTGCCAGTAGCTGTTGCTGCTCGAGCGTATACAGAATGGCAGGAGCGCCCTTGATCTGAGCAGTCGCTGTCTGGGTTAGCCGATTTAGCATTTCATAAGCTTTGCTATGCTTGTCATGGAGAGGCAGTAGTTGAGCTAGAGCTAATGCCAAAAGGATGTGATCGTCTTGAAGAAGAGTTCTAGCGACCCGTTCGTATGACATCAGGAATAGATCCTGAGTGATAATCTCTCTCCTTTCTGCTTGATCGCGCACGTCCTTGAGACGCGGATTCCTCAACAGGACATCGTCAAACAGATCAAGGAAGAACCTCAAAGAAAACCTGTAAAAGTGATGCAGATCCCCAAGTCGCTCCAGGAGGAAGTATATAGCACTAGCAGATCGCGCGATAGGCATATAATCCGCAGTGACCTGCTCGATTTCCGATGCGATAGACTCTGTCTGCTGCATCTTCTGTGAAATATCAGCAGCTTCGCGTTTCAAGCCTTCCAACGTTGCAATGAGTTTGTCGTTCTCAAGAATGCTGCCACTCGAGTCATTAAGCGCTTGCAAGAGCATTTGTTCTAGATGCCTTAAGCGCAGTTTGAACTCGCCCTGTGCTTTCAGGAGACTTGTTCTGCGGCTCTCGGTATCCGGTCGCTCGGCTTTCAAGAGCTTATCCAACGATTGACTCTCTAGACTGCCTTTTGTCATGGTGAAATTGACAACAGTCACCCGGCTACTGAGATCGGGTGCAATTTGAATAAGCGGATCTCGAGTCGCCAAAAACATCGTAAACGCAGGAGAGAGATCGATATCCTGATTACCAATCCGTATCAAGTTTCTACCTCCGGTGCGGCGGATTTCTTTGTTGAGAACCGAATTCAAAACGGGATCGAGGTTCTCGACGTCGTGAACCAAGAGAGGACTGCCAAATCGCAAGGCACTCTCCAGATTCTTGACGAATGACGCATCAATGAAGCTGGTCGACATGATCTTCTTCTCGCGGTAGATGTTCGTCAGGAAAGTCGAGGCTTGTCCTGTCGGATCGATAAGCAGGGGATACCGATTGAAACGCTTGAGCATCAGAGCATTCTCAGTGGCCAAATCATCCACAGGGAGACCGGCGGTCGTCCAAGTGGCCCGTTCATCTGCATTCGCAAGATATTCCGGGAGCGCTAGATCGGTCTTGCAAGCTATGTTCGACGCCTTGAGATGGCCGAATATCGACTTGCGCAGGTTTTTACGGTACCTTTGATCAAAGAATCCAAGGTACGTCAAGAAACCAGCTGATAACAACGCATCTCCCGCTAATGTGACCATTTCTTGAGCAAACTCCTGGCTGTCCTGAGTCCATCTGACTTCTTCTTGTGATAAACTAGCAAGCAATGTCGAACTGCGATCCACCTTCTTTTGCACTTTGACTAGTTCCAGCTTGATAGCTTCTTTCTCACTAATCAAAGCAGCGTACTCCGTGGTATATCGACTTATACTGGCGTTTAGCCTTTCTAAATATTCCTGAACAGCTCTGACTTGTTCCTTCTCCGCCGCCGCCTGGTGTTCCAATTGAGCTACTTCTTGTTTGAGAGGACCGATCCTATCCAAAATGGTGGCGAACTTGACTTGTGCAATGACCCATAACGCCAACGGTCCCATCGCCTTGTTCGCTCGGTTGACTACTTCAAAGGTAAAGTCCTCCCTACTGAGATAGTCCCGCTCAATACGTCTACATAAAGCAGCATCGACCTTTTCTGTATCGAAATGCTGAATGCTGTAAACAAAGTCATCGCGTCGCACGATCGCTGAGATAGCTGTCCAGTCTTTCAGATTTTGATGACCGAGTAGAGCGCACGTAGCTTCTGCTGCCATGACAATTGCAGCAGGGGGAACTCGCATCTTCTGTAGTTCTGCCAATTGTTGCTTTTTGATGTTCCCCACAGCGTTTGATGCAGCTGCAACAGCCGGTTCGACGTCAGACAATTCATCATTAACTTCAGCTTGTCTAGCCTTTGTCATCTGCTCGGCTACCCGTAGATTCTCCTGGATCGTGATGGACGACAGCTTCTTAGCCTCGGCCTCTTGCTGATCAGACATCATCTGACTGAGTTTGGCGTTGGCTTCAGCACTTTTTGCATCCAGTTCTTTCTCTTTGACAGATAATTCGCGTCGAAGATCTTCCACTGAAGCGACGGTCTCTCTCAACTTGTCTATTCCGATATTGATATGACGTTGTTGATCTTGCAATTCTTCCTGTTTCTCCCCCGTAAGTTGTACGTATTGTGCAATGCTATTCAAGGAAAACACACGGTTAAGAGGGATGATGGTAAGGGTCCAAGTTCAAATGCTTCACGTACAAGTCCAAATAATGCCTGGGAGTAATGCGAGGAACATGCTTGCCTTGCTGCTGTAAGAGCTCCATAGCCTTCTCTGCCTGACAATGAACCGAAACCATGGCGTTAGTGACGACTTGACGGTAGGAAGGCTGAGCAGGTAGTTCTCCGCAAGCCAACGGTAAGGAAGCCGGCAGGTCATATTCCGGGTTCTCCAGGTCGATCTCGCTTGTCATTTCTGCTCCCACCTGATACAGTGTTCGGGTCGACCATTTGCCAAACCAATTGAGCACGCATCGATTGAACAATGCTGGCGACGTTGCAGCCCTTCCTGCCAGTCCGTCAGAAGGAGGGTTCATGGTGAAAACAACATGGAGATTCCGAGCAATTTGACGCGTGAACCAACGATACAGCTCGTCTGTAGAATCCAACATCAGACCGTCTCGTTGTGATCCTTCTCTGCACGCGTTCATCAGCGCTGTAAATTCGTCCCCCTCGAAGAGCCCCGGAATTTCGGCATTAGCTAGAAGGGTATTCATACGTTCCAAGAAGGCAGAATCAAGAGCGTTGGATTCATCCATGATGAAACATATCTTCTCGCCCTTGCAGCCTGCTCTTCGAAGGACCGACCTGAGGTCGTCATCAAAGTCCGCAGCTGTGTATCGGCTCGAAACTTGTATTTGGTATATGCTCAGACCATTCATCCATGCCACAAATCTCGAGAGAGTGGTCTGAGACAATCTTAGGGGTCAGCCTAGTATGCTTGATGCTATGAGGTCGCCAGTCGACCTACTTTTCCACTTCCACTGATACCAATCAGTAATACATGACCTTGAGTTTGACGGAATACCCTATCCACTCTCAAGATGTGATCCAGAATGTCGTCGTACAGTACCAGCGGAGCGTCGAGCTCCTCCTCATAGAACACTCTTAGACGAGCCTTCACGTACTCGCGAAGAGTCTCTCTGTCAATTGGCAGGTAGTCTTTGGTTGTCCAGTTGGAATAAAGTATTGGACGAGATAGAGCAGCTACAGAATCAACGGTCGGGAAATGCTTTTCAGCAACAACGTTGATGGTCTCGTCTGTCCACTCTTTCTCGCTGTCGTGCACCAATCTATCTTGGAAAAGGCGGAGCGCTTCATGAGCCCACAACCTTACTAGACCGTTTAGGTCAAGGCTTTCCAAAGGTTGCAGTGCTTCATAGAGTCCACGAGCCCATCTGGTCAGCTCTCTGGGCGAGTAAATATAGTGAGCCTGTTGGTCTGCAGTGAAACGGGTTTGAGACAACTGATAAACTTCCACCATTGCGGATGTCAACGGTTCCGCGTAGGTCCTCAATGTTGGTACGACCTTAAGCAGAGCTCTTGCGAAAGTCCCGTATATTTGCTTGAGGGCGACCGTTCCAGGATAATCGACCATAAGAACAGGAGCGTGTCGAAGGAAGCGGTGTGAAAGAGGCACTCGGCCAGGATCCGTCGGGGGATTGCATGCCCCGACAAATTGGATTCGCTCCAATTTCACCCATGCCAAGTCTGAAGTCCTCCAAAACCCTCCATGCTCGATCATCTGTCTCAAGAATGAGATTACATGCTGTGTACCATAACGATCTTCCGCGGGAAGGTTGATTTCGTCGCAGAACACGATAAGCCACTTGGTACTAGACGTAGGCGCCAATACCACACCGTTGGTTGTCTTCTTGTATTCACAATACTGCTCGAATGTCTTCAGCACCAACTGTGGAGAGGTTGCACTAGAGAAATTTAGGCCAGCCATCTCTACTTCCGGTAAATTACGGAGAGCATTCATCAAGGTCATTGTCTTTCCGGATCCAGGAGGTCCACATAAGATCAGAGGCTTCCGTTCAACGATCCAGGAATAGAGCACTTCTTCATGTCGCACTGTATCGATAGTCGGGATGACGACCTCTGACGCAGAGACAGCATGGGTCTCGATCTCGATGGTCGGTACGCGATCCTGCCAGCTTAGCCATTTGCCCGAGGCCAAGTCTAGATCGAAGTCTATTATCGAAGTATCCGGACGCTGTAGATCATCAGGAAGCTGTATTCTAGAGTTTTCCTGTAGGAATTGGGCGAGCCGCGCGCGTTCATTGCCCGACGCATCGCCTGTGAGAGACCAAACCAGATCCAACAACAATCTACTCTGCGCGAGACCCTCAATACGCTCAGCAGTCAGAGGGAAATCTGTATGGCGTTGATTGTACGCATGTATCGCTCGAACTCCCTTGTTGATCGCATAGAACAAAGTCGACAGCGCTCGGGCAATGGAGAAGTCCATAATGTGATTCAGCTGTGAGGCGTATTGTACAGCCTTGTAAACGAGTCCTCCATCTTCGAATGCTGGGCCAAGAGCACCTGCAACAGCTTTCTGCACTTGGAGCAACCCGGCATCGTCCGGTCCGATGTCTTCGACGGACAGAAGCTCGCTAGATAGCGTGGCCATAGCCTTTGAACACAACATCTGGGCGGTCACAAGGTCGCCGCTGAACCAGATCATTCCACAACGGCTGACAGTCGCTGGAGTAGCATACCGCAGGGAATCGACCTCGAAAATTATCCGTACATTCGATGGCAAATATAGCCTTTCTCCATTAGGAAGGGTCAAGAGTCGGTTGTCATCCAGTACACTGTGTAGCAGCTCGTTAGTCCGGGTTGACTGTGTCATTCGTAATACGCGGCGACATACCTGTTCAGATTCTCGACCCACTCAGGATCGACATCTCCGTCGAACACGATCCAATGGCGCTTGAGACTCTCGCCTCGAGCGTTGTCGGTGATTTTTCGCAGGATGCTGGTGAAGAGACCGTCTGTCCACTCTCGTGTGGTGCTATCCAAGTCCCCATACAACGCGTCTTTGTCGATTGCCTTAGGATCCATCACGTAACAAACCCCTTCGACTTTATCTATCTGTTCCAATGCGTCTAGAAGCACGCGCCAAGCTTCGCTTTTACCGCTAGCAGCGGGTCCCACCAACATGACACCATGCGAGATTTGCTGTACCTGATACAGCTGTATGATCTTCTCAGTCCAATCTTGATCAGGCGAGAGATGTTTCTTCTCGCATGTTGAGATGATCGCTGCCCGTAAGGCATCGAGCTGACTGGGACGACGGACCACGTCAGGGAAGACATCGGCGATGATACTGTTACAGACTAGTCAGCAATTCTGTCGCCTGCATTTTGCTCGCAGCGCATTTACTCACCTCTTGATCAACGAGACGTCATCGCCAAGAAGTTTAGGAATCAAAGATTCCTCAAGGCTTCTCACCATAAGCGCTAATTCGACCTCGGATCGTTCGACGTTTGCCACTTGATCAGATGATCGATCGGCGAGAATGTAATCACGGTTGAGCACTCCAGCTCGGATGAGAACGGTTTTGAGTGCTCTTAGACCGAAGTCGTAGTGTGATTGAGGAGACAATTGTTCCTGGCACATCTCAAAGAACGGGATCACTTTGACAGCAAGTTTCTCTGCTTGTCGGAATCCTTGAGAGAAAAGCATAACTTGGGCAATCAATTCTCTGCCAGGTTGAGACATAGCAACACTCTGTCCGCGACAGGAGATGCAAACAGTAAGTACAAGTCAGTTCGCAGTCGCTGACGATACATGACTTACCCTAAACAGTTCTGAAGTAGAAATAGCAAAGCCGATGTTAGCGGAATCAAACAGGTTCCAATGGACAAGGCTCACTTTTCAAGTTGTCCGGCAAGTTGGAACGACCGGCATAACCTGGATTCATCGTTATGAATATACCCGTCTGCGAACTCAGCTGAACTTTCTTGTCGATAAGAGTGATCTCTGTCTCGCCGGTACCCTTCGTAGTACTAAGTCCTTGCTGGATGATTTGAATCTGAGACGACACAGCAGACAGCATCCGCTCGTCCAATCGGTTGAATTCGTCAAAGCAACCCCAGGCGCCCACCTGGCATACTCCTGAGAAGATTCGTCCCATTGCTTGGAAATCAAAGGCCTCATCACAGCAAAAGACCAGTACAAAACGACCTAGGTTGACTCCCAGCGCTTTTACAGATTCAGTTTTACCTGCAAAGCGTATTGACAGATCAACTTTTGTAGTGACTAAAGACAGGTCGACAATGCTTACCTGTACCAGCGGGACCGAACGGCGATCCTCCCAACTGCGTGTGCAGGGCTTGCGTCAAAGTCAAGAAACATTTGTCTGTCAAAGGTGTCTGAACTAATCTGTCTGCAATGCCAAGATATTCAAAGCCATAGTCGAAGACCGCATCGGCCATTTCGACTCTGATGCTCTTGAGCAGGTCAGTCGCATTGCTGTGGAAATAGAACCGCATCTGGCGGAGCCAATCGAAATCGTGAATGGATGTGATCCTGGCATCAAGCAGTGCTCGAGTCACATCTCGTTGATGAACTACCTCTGTAATCAAGTGTTCACATTTGCGCCGGGTGTTCGGCTGTAGATCGCCGATGACTGCATCGGCGAGACAGTCCAACAGTCCGTTGACTAGATCAAGGATGACATCGATAGTCTGGCCATCAGACAGCCGGTCATGCACAAGCTGGGTCCAAGTAGCTTGCACTGCTAAGACGACCAGTTGAGCGGGATGCTTTCCGATCCATTCGAGAATGTTGTCCGTATCTTGAGCTATATCGATGGCAAGGAGCTTGCTCAATTCCGCCATTGTACCATGCAGCGTTCCAGCCAACGTGAGCTTCATTTCCTTCTCCAACTTCGCAAGCCAATCGTTAACTTTTCGATAGTCCGCTAGAACTATCTCATGGGCAAGCGGAACTGCTTCTCCATCACGCGAAATCATCCCCAAAATGACCGTGTCGTCCGAGTTGGTCTGTAGCGCAGACATTCCCGCAAACATCTTCTTCAAGTGTTTGGTAACCCTCAACGCATCGCTACTATTGCCTATTATCTCGAGAAGGTCTTCATCCCCTAGGAAATAAAAGCGAGGGAAAGAGGCCCTCTCCCTCTCGAGGTATTCTCCTAGAGCTTTCTGAATTTTGCCTAAAGCTTCGGCAAGCCGCTCAAACGTCTTCTGGATTCCTGGCACCGCTGAGACGTCCAGAACAAGTGGAGATTTGTAGACTTTGCGCATTGCTGCCAAGAACTCGGAATCGATGTTGCCAAACCGGGCACTTTCGATCGGGAGAAGTTGCTTTATGTCGATGTTGTTGTTGAATATACCTTCAAGATAAACCCATTGTCTCTGTACATCGATCCACACATCTGTTGAGATCAAGGTTAGGGCAAACCCGGTCGTCCGATAATCGTACTCTACACTGACCAAACAGGGTATGGACCGCAGTCAATTTATTCTCCCACGAAGTAGCTTCCTCCTCAAATACTGCAGAGGCTTCGCATTAGTAACGTGCACGCGATATTGCAGGTAATTTGACATGCACCTCGATAGTAAGGAGATGCCTTCATTGCAACGAGACCATTGAGATGTTCTCCGCAGATGCTGAACAGATCATCCCACCCCCTGCGTAAGAAAGGGGTTAGCGCGTGAAGCAGTTGGAAAGCGGTTCAAAAAGTTTTCTGACTTGATTAGCCTGCATTTAGTCTGGTATTGAACCAGACTAAGATTGTAATCGGTCCACACATCTTTCACATTTCTCAAGTAATCTTCCAGGTTGCGCTGTCGACCGTATTAGTTAATCAGTCTTGCCTTGAAAAACTCTTGTTCAAAATAACGGCATGGCCTACCTCACCGCGTGCCTGCTCACAGATCGCCTTGATCGGCTTCTCATGTCTCTTCAAATCCAGATCGTATATGTGTCCTAGAGTTAAGCTGCGAGCAAGGCCTTAGTTGAGGTGGAGTGATCACTTGTATTTGCATGCAGCTTACGTATTCTCCCTGTACGCATACGCAACCCGTAGAGCTTGAAAGAGTTGCCGCCAATGCCTCTCACGAATTGCATCGCCTTTGAGGTCGGTAACGATGGTGTTACATTTGAGCAGGGATTTGATCGATTCGTTCACATGTTCATACGCTGCGTATTGGCGCATACGCGTAGGCAGCTCCCGCATGCTCCCCAAGATTGCGTCGAGAGCTTGTCTGATCTTACGGGGCTGCATTTCGGGAGAATCGTCAGATAGATCACCGGTAACATCGCATCCCAGCCTTACCTGAACGAGATTCCACATCGTTTCACGGATCTCATTTACTTGGACGCTAACGCCTGATAGCGCCATCCATACGCTTCTAAGATCCTTGATTTCCTCCAGCATCGGCAGCAATCGTCTATCTTCAGATACAGCGATATTCAGTGCCTGATATGGTCAAGAAGCGTTAGCGATCAACAGCAGTACCGCGCCTGATGCTGCTTTACCTCTTGTGCCTTGCGCAACATCTCATGATCATCGTTCAATTTCAGGAATTGTGTTTCAAACGTCGCTATGGAGGCGATAGCGGATTCTGGTCTGATACCACCTTGGATCGGCCTAAAGGAGCAGCTTGATCAGATCGGCATATGTATCGCTTATCAAGAGTGACCCTTACTTATTGGTTTCCCAGTCATTCTGTGCAGTTGAAATCCTTTCTTGCACGACTTTGTGCTCAGCCGCGACCTTCAGTCGAAGTCCAGCTGCACATGCATCGTTAGCATCGTATATACCAACCGCTTCTGCTTGACTGACCGATTTGCTCTTGAATTGTGGCATCCTTTCTCTTCAAGATTTCGTGGAAAGCACCCCATTCTCCTTGCACCTGATCTGCGTGTAGCCAACCTTCAGGGAAACCATACCTCTGCCTTTCTAGGGTGTGTTGCCCATCTTGAAGTGCAATGATATCAGGTGCCCACAGCGTAATTTTGCGCTTCAGATCTTGAACGAAGGTGATGAGAGTGACCGCCTGGGCAGTGGAGCTTCCACTGATGGTATGTCGCTCAAGCTCTTGACGAGCCTTGACGAGACTAGCATTCATATCCTTCATACGTTCCCCTAGCTTGTTACCGTATCGATTCAGGATGTCACGCTGCCATGAGTCATACTTCGCTGCAACCTTTCCTTGGACATTTGCATAAGCGATGACGCAAATACCAAAGTCCATCTGTGTTTCCGTTGTATCAAAAGTTGATCGAGTCTTTTTGATTTCGCTAAGCAATCTCGCCCACCGCGGTAAGGCGTTCCCAAGGTGTCCATATACAACCTCTTGTTCCAGATCCCAGAGAGCCTGCATCTGCAGCCATCGAGCTACATAACCTCTGACATGCTCCAACTTGTGCTGGATCAACTTGAAAGGACGCTCTAGCAACGATTCCGGCAGATTCTTCAATAGTGAGGAGCAATCTTGTGCCTCTCCGAGAGACTCTCCACTTTGGAGGCTCATCTCGTACCGAGCACTTTTCAGGCGAGCTTGTCCGCATATGACCCCCATCAATCGTTGTAGCTGCTTCAGCCAGGTAGCCTGAGCCATTTCAAGAGGTGGATCCAAGTAAATGACCTGATTTCTGATATGAAGCTCATGGATGGTTCCAGCTGGCTTGCCGATAGCGGCATCACTGCTGAGGTTTTCCATGTCAACACACCACTCTTCAACCTTGGCCGCCAGACGGTCGCGGAGAATCGACATGATTTTGACATCCAGCTCCTGGAMCCAGCCCTCGAGATTTGCGTATCCTTCTAAGTTCAAGCGATCGGCCTGAAGGTATAGCATATGTTGTTAGCAAACATCCCAAATATATAGATCAGGACTACTTACGATGTTTTGCAAGGTATTCATTATCTTCGTAAAGCAGTCATTGTCATATGGACAAGAGGCTAGCTCGGTGAGAGCTAACGTTGTCTGCTCGTCCACTTCGATTACCACAGTTGTCTTCTCTTGGAGTATAGCTATGGAATTGGCGAATTCGCGAAAGAAAGTGATTGATGCATCTTCCTCGCCCCTAACGCCCGATGCAAGGGTTCGTGGGTTTCCGTAAAGATACGCCACTGTCTCCCATTGTATTGTCATTCCTACATGTAATCAAGATGTAAGTGCGTGATACTGGATTTCGGCACATGTGATGGAGCCTACCTTTTACGATCAGCTCTTGTGCGCGCGTCCGGTAGTCCGCAACCAACATTCCTATAGACTCGTTATTGTCGACAATCTCTGCGAGTTGATTATAAATCCTGACTGATTCCATTAAGTTCACTGCGTGGGGGTAGATCCTTTTGGCTTCTTTCGCATAATTGACTACGGTGTGAGGAACCGAAAAGTTCAGCCACTGCAAATTACGGACCTCCTTGAACAGGGTGATGGATTGAGGATCAAAGTTTACGGCTAATTCAAGTGCAGGTTGACCGTTCGGTTGTAAGGGAGCGTTACGCTGGCGAATGATTTCAAGCAGTCTTCCGCCGACGCGCTGTTCACGTCGAGTGACATCTTGGATCCATGCGTCGAAGATAGATTTTGTGTTCAACTTTTTGCGGAAAAAGTCGCTTTCTGCCTTGAGCTTTTCTCCTTCAGCGTACATCTCCCAGCCTCTACCCAGAACGTCTTCGACCCTTTTCATATCGGCAGCTAACTGTTTCTCGATCTGTTTTGCCCAAATAATTGCGCTGGCCACAGGGGGTAGATCTCGCAACTGAGACATATGGAAGGCTTCTGAGTTTCGATAGTTGCTAGTAAACTTGAGATGCAACTGCTTGATATCCTCCTTGACGGATTCAATCAAGCGAGTTTGATACTCTTGAATCGCGCCTCGAATCTGTACAACGCCATACGGTGAGGTTCAGCTGCATTCTTCGTGGCGACTGCTAGAGTGAACGCACCTTTGGTCGAACGAACAGCGAATTGAATTTGGAAAAAATCTTGAACATCTCATGAGCGTTACGAGCCGTCGCAAGTTTGTCTCTTAATCTGGAGATTATCTGGTTCTCGACCCGTGCGACTCGCTCGTTATAGGTGCTTTCAGCTGTGATCCAGATCTCTGTCCCTTCTACTCCAAGACTTTGGTCGTCAGCAACGCTTTTAGTGAAGACGGGCAATCTCCACTACATACCTAAGGAGGTATCAAGCACAGGAACATTTCTCAACCCGTCGTATGCAGCACGGACTTCATCTTCCATGTTCACATCAAGCATGTTCTCGCTCCCCAATCCCTTTAAACCTCCCTGAGTACCAGTCATAACTCTCAGCTGCTCGTGAGTGCGACGGAAATCCCTCAGATACGAGATCCTTTCTCGCGTCTTGTCATGAGCGAGTACCAACTTGATCTGGATGAACCTTTCCTGTCGTTTTCGAATCACTGAATGGAGAATCTGGCTGAGTCTAAGATCGATCGAGGCAGAAACAGACGGCGAGAAACGTACTTTCTCTCGTGACGCTCGTAAGCTCCTTAATACTCTCGTCCCAAACGTCGAAAATTTCCATAACAACTGCAGTAGTGCGTTCGAACGATTCATAGTCGAGGTACATCAGTCGTTGACTACTTAGTACCTTAATAATTTGGTCATTCAGATCAACCGAAATGACTTCGGCCAGAGGTAGTGCTCTCGTGAGAGGATAAGGACTGGCGAAGCATGCGTCGTCCTGTTGGTCAGCTTATCGTGCACTCCAACAGTTTACAGATTGACTCACGTAATCTTGAGCCTCTTGTTCATGTGACCAAAAACCATATACAACCCTTCCTTGATCTTTTCTAGATCGGTAGCACTCAGTAGCTCGTTAAGTGGGAATTCGCGCATCAACACGTTGTATTTGGTAACGGTGTCTGTGGCCTCTTTCAGTCCGGTATCGGAAACAAAACTAGTCGTTGCGTGAAATCGCTTTGCGTTCTTCAATACGAGCAAGGTCAATTGAACTTGATCCCCGGCTAATTGAGCTTCGATTCCGTTGATGGCGCGTTCCATTGACAACCAAAAGTTGATTTCCTGAGAAGCAGTACCAGAGGAAACATCCCTATTGAGTTTTGTAACCGATTGGATCTCCTTGATCCACAAATTGACATCGGATTGCAAGCGGTTCAAGAATGAGACGTCAGTGAGGAGTGTGCCAGGCTGAATCCAATCCAAGGTAGATCGTTGGCCGGCTTCCTTGGCCTGCTCCACAGCTTTCTCGATGGCGGGATGTATGACTAGATGAGTATCGGGAATTTCCAGGTTTTGCTGCAAGTGAAGGAGCGACAATTCCAACTCGGCAAACTTTCTCTTGGCCGCGGGAATACCTTGATCCGCAAACATTCCGCTTGATCAGCTACATCCCCCTTCTCTGCCAATATGCACACTTACCCATTTGGGCATCCGCCCCTTTCTTCCCCGCAACTCCCTCTGAGCTCACTCCACCTTTCCTCGAACTGACATAAGCGTCGAACCAAGGTGTAACTCCGAAATGGACCAAGCTATGTAATCCCTCATATGGGGTCCCAATGGGAGTCACTTCCGCTCCCTCTTCTCCTGTCTGTTCATCCTTTGAAGTGGTTAATTGGCTAGAGGTCGAGAGCATAACAAAATGTAATTGGGATGCAACAGGGTAAGAAGCGTCAAGGATCGGCTTTTTCTTGATGAGCGAGAGGGTAGAGAGGAGGCTGGTTGTGTGCGCGGGAACGGGAGGCAGATGGAATGTGTAGGTATAGGATTCTGTAATGTGAATTTGTATGATCAGTACAAGCAGGTTTTAGGACAAGTGACTTTCAGAAAATCAGCACCTTTGAGCTCCCCAACTTCCATTCCATCCTTCTGACCGTCCGCAAGGTCGTCATCGTCATCTTGCCTTAAATTCCTTTCCTTGGTGATATAAGCCACCATACTGTTCCCATCCAAGCAGAATCTTTCCGCTTTATCCGCAAACGATTCATCGCCAAACAAAGAGGATTCCAGATCCGTCCTGCTGGCCGCCATCACTGATATCTCATCAATGGATCAGCTGTCGCTCGCTGAAGTCAATCCAGCAGCTGATGCTCACCTGGCACCAACAGGGAAGCTAGATAACTTCTTATGACGCTCATATCGAATGGAGCCGAAGTATCGGCGTTCATACCATCCTCCCTGTCTCGTCGTGAAGTAAGAATGGCCGCCATGATGGCAAAGTCTCGTGTCGAGTCGTCTAGTTCGTTATCAAGAATGCGATCCTATCGTCAAAAGGTTTGACCGTCCATGTATCTGTGAGAAATAATCGTAGAAGATGCCCCTATCAGTCCTAGCTAAATTGGCAAGGGATATCTGGTTGTCGTTGCTCTGGGGGAGGAACTTTGGGAATGATGAGATGTGCCATGCCAACGATAGCGCGTACAGTAACCTCCACACTGTAAACAATGACGCGCTATCTTTCACGTGATCGTAATCCCTACCGTTCAGAATATGGCCACAACCTTCTTTCTTCTCTTAAGGTCTTAAACGTCATGCCGGGTGTTTAAAACTGGTGAAGATTTGTCAGAAAAGGATCGACTGACGAGCTCAGGAACAGAATCATGCAATGATCTACTAAGCGAAATTTTTTTCGAATCTTCCCCTCGATGCTTCACCACGGCAGGTGATAGACTGCACTGAGCCTAACTGTTTCACGACCTCCTTGCCCTCTTCATTGCTCTGTTATACCGTTCCATGCATACCATGCATAAAAGTATTGATGATACGTACAACAATTCTATCATTACACCCCTAATCAAGCATTCATCATTTCCTCCGCATCATCCTGTTCCATAGGTTCATCGATTTCAGTCCCAGTCACCTCTTGCTCTTTAACTTCATCCTTCTTCTTTTTGTTGGGTTTCGCCTTTCGGAGATTCTTGACTTCGATCCCCTTTGCCTTGAGTCGTCCGAGAGCGCGTTTTCGATTGTTCCCGCCCGATTCGGCGAGGGTGGTTTGTACGACATCGTTCTCACCAACCTCATCTTCATCCTCCTCAGACTGCCATTTGGGGTAGAATGATAGGTCGTTGTAGAGAGGAATAGCGAGTACTTGATCAACGGGAGCTATGATCATGAGACAGATGTTATTCAGCTTTCGATTTAAGATACAAAGGCCGGAAGAGACTTACCCGTCGGTATCGTGAAGTTATCCAGATACTCTTTGTATTCATCAGAAGCATCTTCCAGCTAAGACCATCGTTCGGGAATCAGTCTTCGAAACTTAAGCCGAGTCCTAACGACCACTTACCGAACCATCTTGCTGTATCCGTACCACCCTCAACGCCCGTTGACTCATCTTGGCAATCGCTTCCTCCGTAATCTCATTCTCAACCGGTTCACCCATGGTCACATCCCGCATCCCACCCGCCTTCATTTCTCTCTTCTGCTTCCGCTTGAGACTCATCCAAGTTTCGGTGACGTTCGTGGGGAAGAAAGTCCTTCCTCCATCTGATCGTTGTTCCCAAGCGGGATCGGTACTGATCAAAATCGGAACTCCCGAGCTCGAAGAAGCTGGAAGAGGACAGAAATCGAGAATAGGGCTGGGGAGGGCGAGGGAGTTGACACTGGACAAGACGCTTAGAGGTGCCACGACGTGTTCAATAGGGATGGAATGTACCGAGGAGCAACTACGGAAGCACGAGGAGTCCAGCATCAGCGTCTCCCTCACCGAATCAAAGAAGAGATATTCAACACTCACCCTTCTGAGAAAAAGACGACGCTCTCCCCAACCACCTCCATCTTGGATACACAGACCCCATCCCCCTCAGGTAAAACATAACCCCTGACGGAGGTCTTCCATTCCTCCTCACTAAGTCCTCTTGTCTTCACATGCCTTCCAGCAAGATCATCATCCCTCTTGCTCCTAATCTTCTGCAACTCTTCCAATTTCCCTTCCTGCTCTAGTCGTTCTTCCTCTGCCTTCTGGGCTCTTCGAATTCGACCGGGTGCGCGACGCATAGCACTACGGACCGTGCGGAATGGGATGATAGAGGGAAGGATGGGGATTTGTCGGATCAAGGTACCTGTGGACCAGGAATGAATGAGGATGTTGGGTTCGCCGCCTGCCGAGAGTAAAAGGTCGGGATGGGAAGGAAGGAGACATAAGGATGAAACGAATCTGTAGGTCCATCAAGGAACCTCGTCAGCTACCCAACAATCGTCAGGCATCGTGAAATTCAGACGGGCGGTACTAACTGTTTATGACCGAACAAGAACCGTACCACAACATACGACTCGGGGTATCGACTGACCCTGATATGCTCGTCCCTGTCGGCCGTGATGATATGTTTACCATCCTGCGTGATCAGATGAGCAGTGTTTGCAGAAACGTGACCTATGGACAGGAGAAACCGATCCGCAGAGTCAGTACCAGGCATCCAAGAGTCGCAAAGAAGAGGACGTACCGAGCAACAATTTGGCATCCGGGTTCAAGGAAGGGTCTCCAGCTAAAGCAGTAGGATCAGGTCGGACGGGGATAGTTTTAGGCACGTTTGCCGATTCGAAGTTATCGTCCACAAATGGATACCTGTACGGAAAAGTTAGGTCAACGAGGGTCTAAGGGATCTTTGCTAGCTTTGCTGCTCACGAGAAGACATCACCGTTCTTGTCCGAAACTATTACTGAGCCGTCTTCTTCGATCGAGATTGCGCTCGCTTTCTTGATCAAAGTTCTACGTATACGTAGATCAGCTCCAGATTTTAGCCTTACACATTATCTGTTGAACGTACCTCTCATAGAACACTTTTCCCGTATCCGCTTGAAATAGCTTCAAAACCTTATCCTCTCCTACAATAGCGACGACAGGCTCTACCACCTGTTCCTCCCCCAGTGGTTTTCCGAACGGAGCATACCCGGTGGCGATCAATCTAACGGTTTTCGCTTTGAGATCCTTGTCGACTTGAGGACCTGTTACAGCAGGGGTAGCATGAATTTGGGTTCCCTTGGTTGCGTCATAGGTGAAGGTTTGAGTGGAGGAGATGAGTGAGACTATATCGGCCGAAGAGGCCAGCCTGATGATAGGAGCAGGTAGAACCTCTATCATGACGAATGAGAGATGGTTCGACGAGAGGATAGCGGAACAGAACAAGTTCAAGGATGTTGTTCAAGAAGATCGCTCATATCCCAAAATTCGGTAACATCTCGTTTGCTGTGGAAATAAGCGTTCCAAAAGTTGAAACTTGTCGAAAGTTGAGTGAACGTCTTTCACAAAAGTCATTCCAAATTGTCATTTTCAGTCTCAAACAGCGAAGTCTGGTAATTTGACCCTTTAACACAATGCCTCACAAACGTAAGTATACTCATCTTGCCTCATGTCCGAGTCAACTGATCTCAACCTCATAACTGAACGATCAAAACAGGTGCCAAACGTTCAATCAGGGAAACCGAGAAGAAGAAGATGTAAGCCTCCCCTGTTCACTATCTCCCAACAGAGCTAATCTGCTCTGCTTTTCAACACTTAGCGGTTTCAACAATGTTCCCAAATCCACAAACATTGGAGGATACGAGAACGATACCCCAAAAGGAGCCACCCGGATCCTAAACTCCCTCCAAACACAACAAGCCTTCCATCAACGTAAAAAGGCCGAATCAGACGGTTCCAAATCCAACACCACCGTAGCAAAGGGAAAAGGAAAAGCACCTATCCCCAAAATCCTTCCTGGGGAATCCCTAGGGGAGTACAATAGACGATTGGAAGACCATCTTCGACCTGAAGTGGCGGGTGCGATCAAAGCCGCTGCAGCCAAAAAGGCGGCGGACGAGAAGGAGATCTGGATGCAGAAGAAAGCCAACAGGGAAGCAGCTAAGGAAGCCAAAGCTAGGAAAGAGAGAGGAGAACCTGCTGCGCCTGTAGCTTCTTCCAGTACTACCTCTCAACCTGCCGATAAAGCCAAGGGAAAGAGGAAATCCATCTTGGATGACTCGGACTCTGATTCTGATGGCCCACAGTCGGGGAAGAAACAACGTAAAACGGAATTCGATACTCTCCCCGCTCGAAAATCCCTGAACGACATCGTTCAAGCTCCTCCTTCCCTACCCGGTCTCAAGCGACTGAAAAACGCTAAAGTCGGATCTGCTTTCTCTGCAAACGGACGAACACCTCTAAATGCAGGCCAGAAGAGGTTGATGGAGGAAGAAAGGGAGAGGGTTATCGCTCGTTACAGAGAACTAAAGGAGACCAAGATTAGGGAGAGGGAAGTGGAAACTGGCAAATCCCTAAAAACACCAAGAAGAAGACCGGAGGATGATGAGGAATAGCCCCATCTCGGTTAGAGAGGCGAATAATGGGTGTAGATGTGTGATATAATTCTAACAATTGTAACAACAACCCCTGTGATACATGATACCTCCCGTCAGGCAAATACAAGAATCGTCTTCTACAATCTGATCGCCTTTTATCGCTTAGCAGGTCCCCCTCGCTTCGGTTTAGGGAACACGGGAGGAGCTTGCAAGATCGCTTTCTGCGATTTGGCCTCTTCTACGCTCATCCCCAGTCGTTCCCGATCAGCGGGCGTCGGTCGATCTACTGTGCATCCTAAACTCCTGAAAATCTCCTTGACCCTAGAAAGCGAGAGAAAGGTTATTGGAATTTCACATAGATGCCTCACCTAGGTGAACTTACTTGGCATCAGGCATCTGGAGATCCTCGGCGATAGGCTTCACATCACAAGCGTAGTTCTCGCATCTCAGACGAAGCGCAAATTGGTAAGCCAACAGCTTATTCTCCATCGTTGCTGTTACGTTCGGGCTGAAGGCGATGGAGATTTAGTTTTCACATTCCCTCGAACCCGCCTATTAAAGTAGACTCACGTTGTGCTTCCTTTAGCAGTCTCGGTAAATCGCTTAATTAGCCCATCAATGATGACCTTGGGCATCCCGTTCATCTTCTCCACCAGCTCTTCCGTCTTGCCTAGTGCTTTCTTCATCTTCTGGAATTGCCGCAGACATGCGATGTAATATAGTATTTTACTGAAAAGGGCAACGCATGTTGTCAGCTCCGTTGATCCCGGTAAGTATTGATTTGGTTGTGACGCACACTGTCGTCTTCTTTGTCCCGAATGGCAAGTTGATAGCCAACCTCATCTTCTTCTCAATCCATCGACTAGATCTGAAGGGTAGCAGCTGCATCCTCTCACGATCGTCCGTTACTTTGATGATAGGGTTAGGGTCGATACTAGCGAATTCTTCAGCGGGAATGAGAGCATCCAATGTGTAAACTTCTTCGGGGTCGGTGGTCTCGAGGTTCGGAGGAGGGATTTGACGCGAGCTTGTAGCTAATAACTCGAGAGCTTCTGCTCAAGGGGAATGCCGAAGTCCTGTTCAGTGATTCTACCTTTATAAGCGATGAACGCTCCTAAGACTCACCTGCAGATGGAATATTCGCACCGGCCAGCTTGATACTAGACAACAGATGATCCTTAACTCCAGCTTGAGCTTCTGCATCCACCTTGTTCCTCTCGGCAGCCTTGATCCTGCTCTTCGCTTTCCTCGTACCAAATGTCTCTCCAAGTTGATCACGCTTGAGCATTCGTTGATCCGATGGATTGGAAAGGTTGACGGTGGATCCGAGAGTTTTGAGTCGTTTTACTCGCTGAGCAAGGATATAGGTAGGTGCTACAGGTTGGACAGTCAAGGATCCTGTGGATGGGTCGTATAGTGCTGGGAGATACCTAGACGGAAGATGATATTCAAGATTTGGACAGCATGACTATCGTGGGGAGTGACCCACTGGCAATTATAGTTCTCTTCAGGCATGTCAAAGTCTTTGTTGATGCTGAAGAATTCCATATCACCCGTCTCTCCTGCAATAAGGGTTGGTTGCTTGGAGAAGTCTGCTTGGGAGTTGGCTTCGTTTTCTCGCTTGTAGATAGTGAACGGGGTCTTTTTGGCAGGGCGGTTGGCAGGGAAGTTCACTATGGATTCAGGGCACTTTTAATGGCTATTAAATCCCAGTTTCCGAATGTCGAGAGCTCACCCCATGCTGGTCCTATCGTTGTAGGTGGGTCAAGAACCGTTACTGAGCTGCTAGAAGCGGCCGCTTGCTCCGTAGCCTTTCGCTTTTTCGAGATTGGGGTGCTAGTCGACATCTTTGTGCAGATTTCAAGTCCTTTCGTAGTGAATAGATGCTATCTTCAGGTCGAGTTACCTTTGTAGCCCCATCTGCGAGTCCAGGTTGACAATGTCTGGCACAACGATACGCGCTTAGCTGAAATTCTAGATTCGCGCGCTTCCTTTCGGCACCACTGTCAGGTTTCGTGTTTCAGGTATCTGACGTCTTGTCATATCTGATATAGCTGACGTTCATGATCACATCAAACAAGTCGCATATCCATACTAAGCAATACAGTCTCTAGATCTTGTTACATAGTAATCATAAGCATAGGCGGCTCGACAGCAGCATTCTGCATCAATTCCGCGTCGCTCTCCTCGTCTCCCACTGGCCAATACATCCAGGGTCCACAAGGCGACATGATTCCTTCAATATTTTCGTCGAACGCGTCTACACTGCTCCAGATCCCAACGATCGCTCGTTTACTCTTTCGCCCGCCGATTTGTACTCCCGTGCATCTGCCGATGAAAGATTAGTGTTCAGGTCGCGGGGGCGGTAGGTTGAGGTTCTAACCGCTAAGACTCACTTCCAACGATCTTGGCCACCATAAGTGACTACCCATGTCCATTTCACCTGATGATCCGGGGTGATGACTACCTCACCCCTCATCGCATGTCCATCTCCCTCGATCTCCCCTGCATATCCTCTTCCGGAGAATTTCAGCGGTGGCAGGATCTCTGACCGGGGAAGCGGACTCGTGATATCCTTCAACGCTTTATCCTTCTCATCCAGCCCCAACGTAAAAACCTGTTTCATATAGTCCCCAATAGCTTCAAACACGTTCCTCAGAGTCTCATTCCTCTCCGTCCTCTCCAAACCGGGGAGGAAATTCAGCTCGATCGATTCGTTGAAATCGATGAATGCATAAGAACCTCTCCTAACGCTAGGTTTGCCATTATGCAGTAAACCTGCCCAATCCTTTTTCTCTTCATCGCTGAGTCCGGTCAGGGGTAATCCAACGTCCCCCTCCAACCCGATCGACCCAGGGGACTGAGCGGTCATCCACTCCCTCGCACCCCAACTTCCTATCGTCCTCGGTTCAGGTCCCAACCGACTCCTCCTCGATGCGTACATGACGTTCGCATCCATAATTCTGTGCACGCAGGCGACCGTGTTCCAATCAACCGTCCCGTCCGGATGAAACGGTCCGAAATCGTTTAGCGCCGAGAACCGGTTCACGAGATAGACGAAGGAACGAGAGATCCCGATGGATTCCATGAATTTGTGGGATTCCGCGCTTGTCGATCGGGTGGAGGATCGTTTCTTACCAGCGTTACTTTCTACCAGACGGCTCTTTACCGTAGTTGGATGCCAGGAGTCCAAAGCATCGATCTTCCCAAGATCGTTGCAGATCTTCATTAACGAGTTCAATTCCAATTTCTTTCCCCTTTCCTGTTCCTCCGCTTCCTTTCCAAGCTCCAGAGCTGAGGATCTTCTCCGCCTTAGCGGACGTTTGGTGTCCAATCCGTCTCTATAGATCTTGCACATCAAGCTATAGAACTGATCAAGCGAACCGATTTGACGCAGAAAGGCGAGGTTTCGGCTAGTTTGGCGTGATTCTGTGTCATAGGGAGCCGATTCTTCCAGCTGACGTAGAACTTGCGAAATTAGCAAGAACTTGTCAAGGTTCTGATCAAGTAAACAAGGGTCAGGGTTTCGTCTTTCGTGCTAACAATCGAAGCTTACAGAAAAGATTTCTTCCTGTAATTCCTCGTTCGATCGAGTTCGGACCTCATCCTTCGCATCGAGGAAGAATTGCTTGGTCCTATATCTTTCAGTTGCTTCTCCCCTCCATTCAATAACAGATGAACTTTGAAGCTGATGGTGAACAGATCGACGTGGATCGTCGTACAACGCTAGATGAATCTCTCTCCATAAGGATGTACTACCTTCGACATCCTGTCAGTGCAGCAAATATCATCAGCATCGTTCCTCGGTAATGCTACACTAATGCTTACCTGGTAAATCGACTCGGCTAACTGCGAGCAAGACGAAGCGGTATTGGCTAGATCTTTCAGGTCTGTTATGCCAACATAGACTAAGATGTCGCTGATTATCTGCAGCAGGATCAAGCTGGTGAGCTCGATGTACAGACAAAAATTGGCGGCACATTTACCTCCTGTGGCAGTTCGAGTAAGAGAGACATCGTGAAGCCAGAAGCTAGAAGATCGGGGTTACAGATGCATTGACCCCCATCAACACGATCTTGGTTGTCGATCCGACAACTATGAAATGAGCTTATGAATCATTCGGCATCTCCAGGACGAGGTGGAAATATCAATATTTGCTTCCGATCGCTCTGCTCCGGCTATCGTGATTAGCTTCCGTTTTAGAGGGTGTCTCAAATAGCGGATTCATGTCAGATACAGTAGGCTAGAGAGGCGCCACTGCTTTGGCGACATCAAACTTCGGAACAATTCGAATCGGGTCAGAGTTTCACGTTCCCTTCGAGCCCTTTGAAATGTCCAAGTTTGACAAGCCCGGAAGGAGAAGTGGCCGTCCTACTTTGAAGCATGGAAGAGAGGTCGGCGGATGGGGTGATAAGCACACAGCCCCGCTAATTGTGACAAGCTGGAGAAACGTGCCTCGTTCCGATAGGAGAGGCATCATAGTAGGTTACGCAGAAGTCCCTCGTACGCCAACATATATCTTTTTCTTCTTGACGCCTCTGATGTTACTCGTGTAAAAGAGCAGATCGAGAAAAGAAGGCAGTCAAGGGGGATCTTGAGAGCGAGAATGAGAATGACAACTAAATCAAAAAGGGGGTGAGCGTCACTACGAGACTGAAGGTAATGTCAAGAACGAGGTTGGGAACGAGGAGGATAGGATTAATATCGCAGGATACTTGTTACCTAAGTACAGGCGATGGTCTTCGTAAGCCGTCACATTTCAAAGGCAAGGTATCGCCTGAGAAGGGTATTATCAGATGATCAGGCAGAGAAGGAGGATCGCAGAAATACTTAATAAGGGAAAGATTGAAGTTTGGCTAGCTCAAGGGTCAGGGGGGCATATCGCTGTAGGTTATACCGAATCGTCTCTCGGAGCTAGTGATATCTATAGTGTCGTTTCGGTTTGGGCAGGAGGCGCAGGAACAAGAGAAAAAGCAGAAGCGAGAAGAGAAGTAGATGGTAGAGATGGTTGGGCGTGTTGTAGGTTGTGCAGTTGCAAAGTTGACTAGCAGGAACCGATTGAGGTGAAGCGAATTCATTGTGCGGATGTGCCCCCCCCCGCTGTGCAAGCCGTAACGTCTTTTAATGGTGATATTTGTCGCGCAGACTATGTCGCGAAGACAACGCCAGGCATGTCTGTCGTGTTGATATCAGTCACTCGGGATTCAGTCTATAAGAAATCGCCAATGTGAATGGCTAATCCTAGGTACGAAGAACACTTCAAAAGCGACCTTGTTAACCAGTTACAGTGAAGCTCTTCTGGGAGTAATCAGGCCGTATTCAAATAATATCATTTGTGAGCATGTTCAATTTCGTAACGATACACATCCAATTCCACCATCAATCAAGACCGACAATTCCGCTCATCGTCGTCCCTGTTCGTGGTAAGGGTTCTCCTTGGCGTCTGGCTCGTTGTCGCCGTATGGGTCCTGATCGTACAAAGGTGTAAGGGTCAGGAACGGGAGACGAAATCAAAACGCTTTATCTAGGTGGAAACTTACGAGTCTAGAGGGTAGAAATTTCGGAGTAGAAGCAGTTTTTAAGCACAAGTAACAAGACGAAAGTAGATCACAGTCGAACTCACCCGGCGGACCCATTTCCTCCCTGAGTGTCCTTTCCAGAATATTCTAATCGTATTAAGCGTCCGATCAGTAAAGCTATGGTGCACCCCATTTGATCAGGCAAAAGACAAACCTTCGTCCTCCTCGATGTATCCTGGGGTGCTAGTTCCGCTCTTGGAAGACATTATTCCCCCAGAAACTGCTGGGTTAGCAGTTGAGGGGCCCTGAGTATCAACTCCGAGTTGGTTCTATATTCAAATCCGATCGGTATGAGTAGACGTCGTGGAACCGTAGCCTAAGGAAAAGGCTTACGGCTCGAGAGAAAGAGTCTCCTCCAGTGTTCGCCCCATACCCTCCCGAGGCGGTGGCTGTCGCGGAATAAAACGTATTTGGCTTGAATATGAAAGCTCTACGCAAAGGGCCATATAGGGTCGCGCTTACAATCGCCCTGATCGTACCCCTCGTAGGCACTCGCCCTCCTCTCCCTAGATCCACTTCCGGCCGAGAAAGCAGCATCGTTTCCTCCCTGCAGCCTGCTTCCTCCTTGTGCTGCGCTTACGGCGGCGTTGGAAGGAGAAGAACTGTCATCAACACTATCGTTTTGAGCGGCATAGGTATTGGGGGTGGATGAGGATTCCCCATAAGTGGGTTCACCCGAGCCGGATAAAGCATTGGCTCCCGATCCGCCGGACTGAGGCTGGTAGTTAGATTCGTCTGACATGTTGTAATGTGTTTAAGGGTATTGAGAAAGCGAAAGACTAGTTTAAAAATGATGTCTCCTGTAAAAAACGATTGATGGAAGTGAGTTTATTGGAACATTGGGGTTCACAACTTCACCAAAGGCTGCACGCAGCGATGACGTATGAGCGGGAATAACGCATAGATGTTCGTTGATATGCGTTACATGCTATTCTAGGTTTACAACTAATCGACTTTCTACTAAACGATTGCCATCGACGCCTTCGAAGCATCGAGAAGTCTTCTAAGCTTAGCCCTTTTCTCTGATACATCCTCTTGTAAGGGCTCTATTGCCCCCCTTTTCTTCGGAGTCGTGATCGGTCTGGATGAGAAGACCGTTTCTGCTAGATATCCGTTCACTATAGGTAGCGCCGCTGCTAGTTCGGGTCGCGATTGCTGAAGTGCCGCTTGCAGTCGTTCTCTACGGGTCGACCAGCTGATGAGCTCAGCGAAAACAATCGACGATGTATCGAGACTTACAATGCGCTTGGTTTGTAGTTCGGTGACGGTGTCAGCTCGGCTCGTTCGGTCTTCTTAATCTTTTCCTCTGGAACGAAACTCAACAAAGTCCGTCTCGCCCTGTCGATGACCTCGTTGGAAGTTTTAACAGCTTGATCTCCAAGTCGATCCGCCTCTTCTACAAGGCCTTCAGGTAATGACATGCTACATTGTAGCATCTGATCTTTGATGGCTCTTGCGATCCTGTCCACAAGATCCATGATCGAGGGTATACAAGCATCTAGGATTTCGAAGCATCAGTACAATTGAAAACTACTGCACCGGACGACCGATACACGTACCTTCCAGATCTTCGGTCTGCTTCCACTCGTCGATGGCCGATATTACTTCAGGTGCTTGATCTTCCTCAAGCGGAACAAGACCCAATAGCTCTTTCCGTAGATCACTTGAAACAGCCGACTGAATGAGCAATGAGATCTTGTATAATGAAAAGATGTCTGGACTCACGAGGGATACTCCAGATCAGCTTTCCTATCTGATTCAACTATCTCCAAAACGCGCGATTGATCTGATAGAGCTGATAGAGGTTGTAATATCTGTTCCCTCATTTCCACTTGCAGATCTCTCTGGCACCGTAAAAGCGTATGAACCACATCTGCAGCCAAGTTCAAGGCTGAAGATTGCAAAATTAGAAATGACGGAATAACCAATCGATGAATTCGTGACTTACTGAAGTCTTTGCGCTGTAATATACTCTCAGCCAGAGTCCGAAGACTCGTCCAAGAAGGCGAGATGGCTGACAAAAATCCTTGCAAGTCGAAGTCGATCACATCCACCTCTGATACTTCTGGCAACGCGTCATAAAGACTTTTATCAAAAGCCGCATCGGATGCGTCCTTTGCGAGACATATTGCGCTGTGCCATTCGAAGGGCGCTTCGATCTGTTCGATGGCCAAGCAGAAGTGTACTGTCAGGTTCGAAGCTGTCGTCAGATGGCAAGAGAGTTGTCACTTACGGGGAGAGGAACTGCATCGACCACGTCCTCATCCCATGTAATCCATAAAACGCCAATTTTGTAGCGATGGCGTGAAGGAATTCTTTCTATTAGGTTGCGATATCTCCGCGTGTTTCTGATCAGGTAGAGATATCGTCTGAGTTGAAAGATCCATCCGGAATGTACGGGTCGGAACTAACCCTTCGAAGTCACTACTAGATTCGAACACCAGCAAGCCAACGGACTCATTTAATGGCTTTGTGACAAGGAAAGCCTTTAGTCCTGCCTAGATGATGTAAGCGGGTTGTTCGCCGACTCACATCGTCCGAATCTGCATTCAGTAAGGATGCAGCGATTCTACTTTCTCTCAACTCGCCAGTAAAACTGGCTTCATATCGATCATCTTCTGCTGACAGATGGAATTTGCTTTGCAACCATCTTCCGCTAGCTTGATTTGTGGTATCGACGATGACCTCCCAGTATCCGAGATTTCGTGCACTATCACCATCACTTTCTTCCAGAACTTCGAGTTCCGATTCGATGTTGCAGACATGGTTCCCTATTAGAGAGAAAAACGTTCCTTCCTGGAATATGGCTTTCTGTTTTGCCTTCCTATCCAGTAGGGCAACCGTATCCTGAACAGAACTAGAATCGAAACCAAGACTTGGTTCCGTATTTCTTGGCTTCCTCACACTCCGCCTTAGACTCGAGCCCAGGTCTTCCTCTACAGGAACAACCCTAGATGTGCCTAGATCGAGCCTCTTGATATTGGCCTGGAACGCGTCTTGCCTCGCTTCCTTGGCCCTTCTTCTGTTGCGCCTATGCTTCGCAGCAGCAAACCACGTAGTCCAGATGGTCTGCAAAGTTCGACGTCGTCGCTGTTCGTTCACAAAAGCTTCTGCGGCTACTGTCGAATATATCCCTGCGATCATTCCCTCGAACAATCTTCCAGATACGGTCTCAAGCATATCCTCTTTCCGGCGACTTTCGTCCTTCTCCGCCTGTTTTAATCTTCTAATCTTCTCGCCGGCTATCGTCTCCACTATTATCCGATTCCTTTCTTGGTTGAGGATCTCGATCAGCATCTCGTTCGCCAATTGCTTCTCAATCAATTCCATCTGATACGAGGAAGGGCGTTTGACCGCCGATATCCGAGGCATAGAAGCTGAGAGAACCGGTTTATCCATCCGAATCTGAGGCTTATCAACCGGGGAAGGTGTGTCAGGGATGCCGACCGGTTGCTGTGTGGGGGTCGAAGCAGAAATGATTGTGGGAATAGACGTCCTTACGATCTCAGGCAACACTACTGGATTGGTTTTGAAAGGCATCGAGAATGCGGTCTCAGCGGATGGTTCTGGACTTTGAGTTTGGAGAGGAATCTGAGGCTTATTCCAGCTGAAGGCAGTTGACTGGACAGGCTGTTTTGTCGACGCCACACTTGGTGTAGATTCTACAGCAGGACGAGCAGTATGTTCTGCCGGAAAAGTTGCAGACTTGTGCTCCTGGTGCACATTACTGGTAGGGGAGAAGGTGGGTGCGGTCGGTCGAAGGGTGGATGGAGTGCCTTTTTGCGATCTAGTGTTCCCGTTAATGATCTGTTGATAGGTCATCGCATGCATCTGGGAATCGATCTGTGGCCATTTCTCCGCCGGAGGAGCGTCAGCATTGTCTGTTAATAGTGAAGTATCAGATCATGTACGCTTCGTAGGAAAGATTACCGTGTGTCAAACATAGTACTGACCGTTGAATTCGGCTCCAGCACTGATAAGATATCCCATAGGCAAGATCTCTCCACTCTGGCTCAGCTCCTCGCCTACGCTCTGTATACCCAGGGTATCCGCCAATCGTACTGCTTCAGCGTCATCGACGCATCCCATCATCCCTCTGAACGTCTCCAGCGTCATGCACCTCGTTCGTATCACCTTGACAGAATTCAAGTGTGCGGGCTGTACCCTGGCATAAGACCGCATGAGAGCTCGGACTCCTGCTCTTCGAATTTCAGAAAGCTTGTGGTGGGCGAGACAAGCTACTAGAACCGGTATATCGCCCGAGCCCAGGAGCTTGAAGTACCGGGTGAAATGGTTCAGACTGATCTCCGCATTGCTCTTACTGCCGACTTTTTGACTATCGAAATTCCTCTGAGCGAGAGTCCTGAACGAAAATGCCAATTGTAGCGATGGATGGTTGAAGACGGAAGAAGGGAGAGAGAGGATGGATCGAGCGACTTCTTGGTCGTGCATGTGCGACAGTAGTTGATAAGTTCGAAATTCCGGTTCATTCGGGCTAACCTGACCATCTAGACGTTGATCTTCGTACAACTCTATAAGGGAGATAAGAGCTGAAGCGCGAAGCCAAAAATGAGCCATGCTCTTCCCATCTCACCGGATTGACAACTTACTTTTATTCAACTGCTCTGCCTCCTGTTTCAGGAACATCCCGCCTTCCAATCCACCCAACTCATACATCGAGAGAATGTGAAACCTCGCAATCTTTTCATGACACTCAATGTTCTCCTTGATTCCCCATTGTTTCTGATAAGTGAAATCCTGTCTGATTCCTCTCGTTCTATCACGAAGGAAAGGGTGGGTGTGTTTGAGGGAAGCTAGTGTTGGAGGAAGAGATGAGGTTTCTGGAGAAGGGATACATAGGACATTGTGGAAGAGGTGATCAAGGGTCCTCTAATGGACCAGATGATGTTAGGAAAACGATTTCGAGGGCTGACGAGGAGGACTTAGCCCTACTTTCAGAGTTTGAGGTTCTCGGACGTCTGACGGTAAGGGTTGGTCGATTCCTGCTGCAGACCGGTGATACATGGTGATAGCCTTCCTCGGATCGATCCTTCCCGGCAGTCCCTCTCTCTACAAACCAAAGTAATCGTGTTGACCATCAGCCCCTTGACATGCCCAACTTTCAAGTTCTTGCAGCAAGACCAACCTGTTCCAACGGGTGAACATTCTTCTTAAACTCTCGTTCTTGCTGCTCATACAACGGACACATATCCGTGCAGGTTCCCCTGAATTCGATTGCATTTTCCAACGAGGTAGGCTTGTCTGGGTCAGAGATGAGACCTTGAGAGATAGCTTTTCTCCGTTCTTCTGGCCGTTTAGCTTCAAGCTACAAGAGTTGATTGCGCACAGCTAATTCAATTCAAGTTGACCAGCTCGGTACGCAATACCTTCGACTCACCTCCCGGAAAATGTTCCCTTCCAAGTCTGTAGCGAATCTCTGAGCTCTAGCATCATCATCCACTCCCAGGTCGTTGTCCGAATCAACTCCGTTATCTCCTAACGGACCTGCATCGCTGAGAGCACCGGCCAGACTAAGGGCGTTCCGCCCTCGTCGGTTTGGCTGGGCTGTGAAACTCATTGCGTACTATCTCATGAGCTTGAACTCAGCCAGGATGATAAGTTGGATATTAAAGGTAAAGGAGATGAGATGAGAGGTTTGATGACGTCTGAGAGAGCAGCGAAGCTTCAGAAGGTTGCTCACCTACGCAACGCGACATGTTGAACTTTCTAAGAAGTTCCCGGATATGACGTTATCCACCTGCATGGACTCCGACTTCAGATCTTATGAGGCCTATTAATATATTTGATCTACAGGATAAACATGTGGGCAGGCAAATGACATGAACAAGAGGTACTAGCTACAACAAGTCTCCTAGAATTCCAACGTGAAGAGACGAAATATCGATGCGTAAATCCCTGTTATCGTAATGGAACCTGGCATCACACTACTATCACTCCCCAACAAGCACAACACTCCAGGTGTAGATTCGATCCACCTTCTCCGTCCCGTTCCCTTGCTGAGATCCGCGCACATTCGGAGTGCTCTAGGACGAGCCGTTCCAGCTAACCCGATAGCTGATTTGTACGTGCCTCTAGGGGGAGTATGCCATTATCGATACCGCTTCATCACCAGACTCCTGTAGTAGATCGATCGAGACTCGAAGAGTAGTATAGCCGTGTTGATTTCGTAAGAACAGCAGATAAAGCCGAGGCTGAGTTGGTTTTGGTGTGTTTTGCCTGATGACAGGGATCAGGATCGTTGGATACACACGTGGGTAGGATGGTCTCTGGGAGGAATAGCCTTCCGTTCTTGATGAACAAGCTCGAAAAAGAGGATCGACCAATGACCCCCTCGATGGCCAGCATCAACCCTTAGACCTCCTCTTCTGCCCTCGGATATGCAACTCAAATCTCAACCCCCTCGAACCCTCTCTCCAGTCCTTCCGTTTGTTCTCTGATCTCATCCAGTCGACTGCCCATCTGTCCGATCACCCCTCCTTCTTCTTCTTGTACGAATTTCAAGATCCCTTCCCTTGTAAGTTTTACGAATGATTGGGAAAGGATGACTGATTCTGCAGGAGTGCTTGTAGCGGGTGAATAAGAGGAAAGGAGCGTCTCTAGGTCTTGTGGAGAGGCGCTTGTAGCTGATGGAAGCGACGGGACGTGCGAAGCGGACAGGAGGGCGTCGAGGACGTTTGGGTTAGAGGAGAGATAGGTGAGGTCCGATTGAAGTTGAGCAGGAGTGAGGAGAGGAGAGGATGAGTTTGGCTTGGACATTGTTGGCTTGTGTGTCGAACGAGATGGGATGCAATTTACCAGCACCTGGCAGCTAAGCAGCAAGACGTATAAGCAGTAAGCAGCAAGCTATAAGCAGCTAAGCAGTAATTGCAGTACGCAGTAGTAACGTAGTAATTGTAGTAACTATAGAAGTGGAATGATGCTCCTAGCGCTCCTACGAAATGAATGGGAAACGCATAGCATCCGATAGGACACAAAAAATGACTAGTCTCTAGCTTCTCTAGATCGCAAAAAGATCAACTCTGTAATCCCCCAGTGTCAAGGGATTTCTTGTCAAGGATCTCTTAAGTACCTTCCCCGGGCCCTGGGGAAGCACTAACTTACTGGTACCTCCCCCAGTTGCAAGGGAGCCCCGATGTAAAGTACCGACTACAACCGCGTTTTGTGGTAACAAACGGCGCGTTCATCGCCCTTGGGGTACATCCACGCGACGCTTAGCGGACTTGTGCTCCTCAATCATGTCCGTCGTCAGTTCGCGCATCCAAAAGTTGACGGCTTCTCGTTGTAACGCAACATGGCCGACCTTGCTCGTTCATCCGTAGTCTTCAATTGTAGCAACCTCGCCATTGCGGTCCAGCCAGATCCTACTGGTCGCATTGCTACTGATTCCTCTCATTGTAAAAAAATTGGGCTAGCCGTCGGACAACGTCAAACTATCGTAAAAATGGCCATTGAATTCGACCCTCTCAGCCCGGCCGGGCCTTCTTACAAGCATCACACTTTCAAGACTCTGGAGCGAGAACGTCTCAACAGACATCCCTCGGAGAATGGAATGGATCATCCGGCGTTGGAGGAGATCGTCAAGCCACACATCGCCAGTTTCGATGCACTGACTGATCTGAGCGGGGAAGGATCAGGTCTGCTTCAAGCCGGAATTCAGAACATCTTGCCCAAAGTCGTATTCGATGGGAAGAAATCGGATGGATCGCCTTTTGGAAACAAGATCACCTGTGAGCCAAGAACATATATGAGTTGAGCTAGATCATATCGTCTGATTGCCTGGCTCTCGCTATCCCTCGCCAGTCTCAATCACCAACGTAACGCTAGGAAGACCTATGGTACCAGACAAGGATCGTTCTGCAACTGAAAGGAGAATCTTCCCTAACGAAGCTCGAGAACGTTTGACGAGTTATCGTGCAAAATTGGCAGTCAGGATCAAATGGGCCGTTACGGGTGATGATGGTGAAGAAGCTACTTATGAGGAGACTAAGGATTGTGGTCTTTTGCCTGTTATGGTCAAGGTGAGCAAGCAGGTGTGGAAACATGTAGTCGTAGTGGAGATCGCTTATATTTCGTACCATCAGTCGAATCGATGTAACCTGAAGGGAATGAGTTCGGCTCAATTGGTAGGACGAAACGAAGAGTCCAGTTCCTGGGGAGGGTACTTTATTGTCAACGGAAACGAAAAGCTAATTCGTTATCGTGAGTGACATATCTATTACTACGTGTGTCGTGTGGAAAAAGACAGAACTGAAGAGGTTTGTCGCTTTCCAATAGTCATTCTTCCTCGTCGAAATCATGCCGTCTCCTTGATCCGTCCCTCTTTCGAAAAGGTTGGTCTTCCTGGCTGGAGTGGTTCTCGAATCGATAGCTGACTTTGATCGTTATAATTAGCGAGGACCGACTTATTCCAAGTTCGGTGTCCAACTTCGAGCTGTCAGAGGGGACGAGACTGCTTGTACCAACACCTTGCATTACTTGACCTCGGGTGGAGCTACTTTGCGATTTGCATGGAGGAAAAACGAATGTGAGTTAGATGATGATCACTCTTGCGAGACGACAGGATTGAGCCCTTTTGTGTTTCCTTGCTATCAGACATGATACCCCTCGTTTTGGTCCTCAAGGCCTTGACCGATGCAAGTGATAAGGAGATCTTCCAGGATTTGATTCAAGGAGAACACGATAACACTTTCTTGACCGATCGAGTGGAGCTGTTGCTTCGTTCCGCTAAAGTTTGGGGACTTCACACTGGAAACGCTTGTTTGGAATATTTGGGCGAGAAGTTTAGGGTTGTGATGGGATGTCCTGAAGATTGGTCAAACTTGGCAGTCGGAGGATTCTTGATGGAGAAGGTCGTCATGGTCCATCTCGAAAGCCCACGAGACAAGTACAGGATGTTGATGTGAGTCGCTCTCGCCTATCAGTATGCCACAGGCGATCGGACCCCACTTACGAGCGTTTCGTGCCGATCAGTTTCATGCTCCGAAAGCTCTATTCGCTGGTATCAGGAGCTTGTTGTGCCGATAACCCTGATTCACCTCAGCATCAAGAGGTCCTTCTTCCCGGTTTCCTATACGCGATGATCATTAAGGAGCGATTTGATGAAGCTTTGAACGGAGTGAGGGCTTTCATCGCTCAGGAAGTTAGGAGGAACCGAGCTGGAGACTTCTTCGATCGTAAGTGACCAGCCGAGTACGAACAGTACCCGGGAGCTTCTAAAGCTGAAGCCGAATCGATAATAGCCAAATATTTCTTATCGGCATTGGCAAAGTCCAATTGGGACATTGGTCAGAAACTCTCATACTTCTTGGCTACTGGAAATCTCGTCTCGCCGACCGGTCTCGATCTGCAGCAAACGACTGGTTTCACCATCATCGCTGAAAAGCTGAATTATTATCGTTACCTCGCGCATTTCCGATGTATCCATCGTGGTGCTTTCTTTGCCGAGTTGAAGACCACAACCGTACGAAAGTTGCTTCCAGAATCTTGGGGTAAGTCATCGGAGAGACCTATTGCAAGAGAGTTCCTCCAACCTCTCCGTTTGCCACAGGTTTCCTTTGTCCCGTACATACACCAGATGGTGGACCTTGTGGTCTGCTCAACCATTTGTCGCACTCATGCAAGATCATCACCGAGACGCTCAATGTGGATAACCTACCGCATATGCTGTCTGATCTTGGAATGACCCAAGTCTTTGCCTCTAACATCGACGGACGAAAGAGCGTGTGTGTTCAGCTTGACGGGCGTGTGATCGGATGGGCTAGTCCTGTAGAGGCCAAAAAGTTGGCAAACGCCTTGCGAACGTGGAAGACTGAAGGAAATGCTCGGGTACCGCTCGATCTGGAGATTGGTTACGTGCCCGTCAGTAAAGGGGGGCAATATCCCGGTCTCTATCTATTCTCTAGCCGGTCAAGGATGATGCGACCCGTCAAGTACCTTGAAAATGACAAGGAAGATCATTTGGGCACCTTCGAGCAGGTCTATATGGAGGTGGCGTGCACGCCAGCGGAAATCGAGAAAGGAACATCGACTCACGTCGAGTTTTCGCCTACCAATATGTTGTCCGTCATTGCCAACTTGACCCCGTTCTCCGACTTCAACCAGTCTCCTCGAAACATGTACCAGGTAAGCTGGCACCCCCGGTGGCCTTGTAGAATTGGATTGACTGACTCAATCGCCTACATGGAACAGTGTCAGATGGGTAAACAATCTATGGGAACGCCCTCTACTGCGATCAGTCGAAGAACAGATAACAAAATGGTGAGCTCCTCAGTTCGCCTTCTCTCTTGGATGATGGCTTCTAAACCTCTATCGTGTTGTTAGTACCGTCTTCAATCCGGTCAAACCCCTATCGTCCGACCTGGCTTGCACAACCAGTACGGATTCGACAACTTCCCTAATGGAACTAATGCGGTCGTCGCGGTCATCTCTTATACCGGTTACGATATGGAGGATGCCATGATCTTGAACAAGTCTGCTCACGAGAGAGGATTTGGTTATGGTACCGTTTACAAAGCCGACACCTTCGACTTGCAAGGAGAACGAGGAGCTGTCAAGTCCCTGACGAATCCAAGTTTGCATTTCGGTATGGGCAGAGACGTGAAAGAGGATTCTGTATGGCGCAAGACCGTTGACGACGACGGTCTGCCGAGGGTTGGAGCCAGAGTAGTGCCCGGAGACGCACTCGCCGCGTACAAAGATGATCTGACAGGGAGGACCAGAGTCCACAAGTACAAGGGAGACGAAGTAGCGTATATCGATGAAGTGCGAGTACTCGGTAAGTCTCAAGGCGATGGAACTCTTGAATATAGCTAAGTATGCGCGTTTTACCTTGATATCAGGTGGTGATGCTGGTGATACTGAGGCACAGAAGATCCATATCAAGTTGAGAATACCTCGATCCCCGGTCATCGGAGACAAGTTCTCCTCTCGACATGGTCAGAAAGGTGTTTGCTCGCAGAAGTTCCCTATGATCGATATGCCGTTTAGTGAAAGCGGGATGCAACCGGACGTTATCATCAATCCTCACGCCTTCCCATCGCGAATGACAATCGGGATGTTTGTTGAGAGTATCGCTGGAAAGGCAGGAGCCATGCACGGCATGGCGCAAGATGCAACACCATGGCAGTGAGTCGAAACCGTCAGTTAGTCTTCTTAGTAGGCCGATCTGATAGTGAGACGATACTACTAGGTTCTCGGATGCTGATACCCCCGTCGACTACTTCGGAGAGCAACTACGTGCTGCAGGATACAACTTCTACGGTAACGAGCCGATGTACTCGGGAATAACTGGGGAGGAATTCCAGGCCGATATATATCTTGGTTGCGTTTATTACCAACGATTGCGACATATGGTGAACGACAAGTTCCAAGTCCGAACGACAGGACCAGTGGACCCTCTAACAAGACAACCTATCAAGGTCAGTATGACTTGCGACCGAGAGAAAGTTTTAGTACTGATCTAGGGCGGATTCTATATGGCAGGGGCGAAAACGAGCGGGAGGTATCCGATTCGGAGAGATGGAACGTGATGCACTTATCGCTCACGGAACGTCTTTCTTGCTGCAAGACCGACTGATGAACTGTTCGGACTATTCGACAGCTTGGGTCTGCCGAAAGTGTGGTTCATTGATATCACTTGGATACGAAGAGACCGTCGGAGACGTCAATGGGGACGCATCAGGTGGCGAATACTGCAGAATCTGTCGCAACGAGGATGAACATCACAAGGGAGACGTTGTCACCGTTAATGTGCCTGGAAGCGTCAAGGTCAACAACAAAGGCAAGAGCATGGATGTTATCGCTGTTCCATACGTCTTCCGGTACTTGTGTGCGGAGATGGCAGCGATGGGGATCAAAATATCTGTTTCTGTCATATAGAAGTATAGGACAACGACAATGCTGTAACAATATATCCAATACCGTTTTAGTCTGTTGGAAAGGTTTTCGATTTCTTGCACCACAATCAACTTCGATAAGATGCTCTCAGTGTCGCTCAAAACAGGTACACCAGGTCTTCTGAGCGAGCTCGTTGCGTTCCTTTGCAAAGTCAACATTGGCTAGTCAGGCTATGATGAACGAGACCTTGAGAAGCTATGATCGACGATAACTGAATAATGATAACACCGCGAGCGTGTGACGTGTAAATCGATACGCTCTTCCGCCACAGCGCGCCAATCAGGCCACCCATTTTCGCACATCCGACCATAATTCTGTCGTTCAATATTGCAGCATCGAGACCATCGATACTCTCATCGTGGTGACTTCGAACCGGTTCATTTCATCAGTTATCAAATAGTCTATAAAATGGTCTGGGGTGCTCTATCTTTCTCGTACGTCAACAGCCTACCATGGGAATTACTTTACGATCCGTCAAGCTGAATACATCGTGATCGGTACCTATACAGTCTCGCTCCTCAAATCAGGCAATACGCACCTGGTCTGTTCAGCTCGCTCAAGCCTCTTGCCGAGTTCTATGCTCGTGCTGCTGGTCACCGATCGATGGGTCTCAAGTACGATGACCTCTTGATGGAAGAACGTGAGGATGTGCAGAAGGTGAGTCGATGTAATGATTTATCGGATCGATCTCCTTTTATCTGTTATTTTGAGGAAGTTAATCACTCTTATGTCATTTTCTTTAAGGCCATCTCTCGTCTGTCCGAGCGTGAACAGTACGACCGAGCTTTCCGACTCAGGACTGCTATTCAACAATCTATCTTGCACAAGGGTCTTCCCAAGGAACAATGGGTTACTTCTGAGCAGGTACATTTCACTTTTCCTTCTTCTCTCACATATTGTCGGGTTGATCTCTGAGACTGTTCAACCAAAATTGCAGGATACCCGATACATGACCCCCGTCGTCCTCGAGGTCGAGGCTGAGAACAACGAGCGTGCATACTACGACAACATCGAGGTTGAGAGGAAGAAGTAGAGAACGATTATAGACTATGAGGGAGTCGATCGGGAGAACAATCAAGTCGGACGATCAGACTGTATTTCTTTGGATGTTGACGGGATGAACCAGATATCAGATTCGCAATAAAACAGAATCTTCTTGCTTCTCGATCTCACGACACCGACGGAACCTCGGACTCAGAACAGTGCATGCATCTATTCTCGACAATCTATAATCTGCAAATCCCTTCTATCGCTTCAACGTTCGCTGCTTCTCTGCATGCTCGACAACCTTCTGCTCGACAAACATTCCCTTTCTTCGTCTTACTCCATCTGCGTAAGTTTTAGCGATGTTGGCTTTATCAGCCTTTTCTCCAAAGTCCTCTAGCTCTTCCTCGGTCGTCGGTACCCAGAATGGGTCCTCGTCGAGCATCTCAAAGCTACTCAATCATGTGTGGTCAGATCGAGCCCCAAATAACCGAAGTGTCTCGAATTTGCTTACCCATTGAAGATTAGTTGAGGGCTGGCAGCACCCGAAGTCCTCTTTCGGATTTCTAAACAGAGAGATGTGGCCAATCAGATTAAACGAACGGCTTCTGAAGATGAGCTAAGTTCTCACCATCCGCAAACCCGAAACTCTCAACTACTGGCAGGAGCGCACGGATTGTGAAGAAAGCCGTCCCTTCTTTCATCTCCTCGGATATGATTCTACCTCGTCGCCTAGCTACTACGGCATATACCTTACCCAGCACGTCAGCTGTTTGCAAAACAGATTAGATTAATCCTCTCTTATGAATGCAGCTTTTAGCGTCGTGCTAACTGGAAGCTTGGATGTCACAAGAATACATGGCAAGCATGATTCTTGGGGACCAGTCTAATAGACCGTTTCTGCAAGCATCTCTGACTGCTGAGATCAAAGAGCCTGTCACCTGAGCCATCCTACTCTTTACTGTAAGAATTGACAATTCAGCCACCAGCTTATCAGAAACTGCGTGCTCGCGACTTACGACCGCCTTCTTCTGGTTCGGGGTTGTTGATCTCGATCTTTTCGATTGAGTATGCCATACCGATAACAGGTTCCGCACAAAGGGGTCCACGATATGTGGCCAACTGGAATCCGGTCTCGATGTTGTTGTCAAAGTCACCAAGCAATCGTTGAGCTGCCTTTTCATCGGCCTGGTTATCGCTAACTTCTGCTGTGATGTTGACTTCGTTCAACTGGTTCACCAGATCCGCTACCTCGGCAGCGGTTTTCCCTTGTGCCTGCGCATCAGCTATAAGCTGACTCTTTGCTTTCAAGCCGCGACTTGACGATCCCGTTCGATCGATTAATAAATTGGGTCCGATCCGCTTGGGTCCGAACGCCCAAATTTTGTCAGCTGTTCCCTTCCACTCGGGCCCAGCCTCGTCTAGCAACGAAGACAACTTATTCCAGAAGTCTACCGGCTTCAATAGTTGAGCAGTCCTATCGGTCGTCACATCGTCTCGTGCAGGTCCATCCTCGCTTTGGGTTTGACGATCTTGCTCTTGCAAAGTCTGCATGGTAGCCGCATTATGCTGCAGGAACTCGACCACTGCCTCCGGCAATAGAGAGGATTGGACGATGACAGAAACAATCCCAGATACACTTGTCCCCACAAATTTCCCACGGAAACCTTCAGCGGACTTCGAAGGGTTCATCTCCGCCGCCTTGACAGCGGTCTCACGGAACGGCACAATGGCTTCCGAGGCAGTGATAGCACATTTCGCGAAACGCTCTCGAAGATCTTTCAAACAACGCTAGGTGGTGGAGTGACGCGCTAACGTAAATGCGATGCTTTTACCAAGTGGTAGACGTGCAAGACATACCTCAAGATGTAATTCTCCCGCAGTAAGAATCACATGCTCCCCAGTCTCTTGGACCAATACCTCAACGCAAGGGTCCGCTTGATTCAACAATCGAAGACCTTCCACTAATTTTGGCAAGTCCACTACAGGTACCGCCGCTGTCAGCTCGGGCTAACGAACAAGCGACTGAAACGTATCACTAACCAGGTTCGGCAGGTTCCAAAGCGACCCTGACAATAGGCGCTGCTTGCATCGCAACTCCAGCCAAGTTAACATAAGACTGGTCAACCCTATCTGCCTTTCCAATTCCGCTTGCACTTGCGGCGCAAAGAGTAGCATTTCGCAATACTTTGCCCTCCAGGCCACCAATCGCGAAAATATTACCAGCCGGTACTAGATCAACCGGTACGAGTTCCCGACCCATCATCATGTAGAGATTCGATATCGTTGCAGAAGTTATATACCGTGCGTTCTTTGGGTGTTCTTCTGGCAAGGCAGTATCGTACTTAGGTAAGATGCATCGCAAGGTAGAGCCACGCTTGATTGTGCCAGAATATATACGGGCGAATCCGATCAACGCTTCTTCACCTTCGGTACTTTCAACTTCATCTGTTGCCTCTTCATCTGGTACTACTGTCTGATTCTGGTCACTGGGCTCGATAGGTATGACATCTGGAGCAGCCTCTGCTCCAGCTTCCAGTGCAGCGGCGGCAGCGGCCCTTTTCTCCCGCTCGATCCGGCCTCGCTCGCGCATCTCTGCCGCAGTGACCTCCTTCCGTCTACGTTCTGGAAGGTCCGCGCGGGGAATGGCAAACATTTTGCTGACGTATGCTACTACACTTGCATCTTCAGCTTGGTTGCACGCATAAAGGTTCTCTTCCAGCTGGTTGTTTGGCTTGATAGCACCGGCAGAAGGGGAGGTATAGACCGTAGGATGCAGCATCCTGGGCAGACGAATCGGTTGAGCGGTCAAAGGTGATGGAATCACGTCAACTACCGCCTGAAAGGTACAGGTAGAGAGAGGCAGCCACTGTTGGAAGATCACAGTCAACAGATTCTTGGTGTCTTTACTTTTGAGTTCCCGTGGATTGATCCGCAGATTGAGTGCCGATACAATCTTTTGTACCTTATCAGGATTGCTAGGAAACGGAAAGATCCCGGTGAGTGATTTTCAGACGCTGATAATCGCTCCGCTTACTGTTCCTCCAAAACGGTTTCATAGACCCTCCAAATGTTGTCCAAGATGAACTGAACGAACAACGGTTTCAAGCTGCGGCCCTTACCACCCTCAAAGGCCTTCTTCCTCCCAACAACACGTTTTGACTTGGGATCCAGGTACCATTCTCCCCATAATACTCTTCTCAACTTTTGCTCCTGAATTCCCAATTTCGAGGCGTAGAGCTGGGCAAATTTACCCAGCCGGAAAGCCCATCCGTTGATCGCGGATGCGAAAATGACGTTCCCCTTCTCGGGGGCGAAATAAAGATCCTCATCTTCCTTTTCCTCGAATTCACCGTCGTCCTCAGCATCGTCACCACCTTCGACATCTTGCGCTTCCATTTCCTCTTCTCTAGCTTTGCGTTCCGCCAATCTCGCCTCACGCTGTTCTCGCCACCGAAGATCTTCCTCCATCCTCTCGCTGGCGAAGAAACTACCCATCACAGCGTTGACTTGTTCTATCAACTGCGATAGATGGTGATATGCTTCGGAAGGCGAGAGCTTGAGCTCGACAATCAGACGATCCATCTTATTGATGACCAGTATAGGCTTCAAGTTGTCCATCCAGGCTTGCCTCAATACGGCAATGGTCTATACACGGCCAGATCAATTGTTTTGTCCCATCGGCTTATGTGAGATGACTGACCTGAGTACAAACTCCCTCGACAACATCAACGAGGACCAGCGTCCCGTCACATAACCGCGATGCAGTTGAGACCTCTGATGCAAAATCCACATGTCCAGGCGTGTCGATCAAATTCAAGATATGATGCGAAGGTACTGGCTCTGTATGGAAAACGATGAGTACTAGCTGAGAAGGTTGAAAACCGTTAGAACGCACTATCGCTGTCCTTCGTCCTCTTCAGCATCTGGAAAGAAAGCGACACCTAAAAAGCGATCCTCCTCAGCTGTGCTCCCTCCGATGATTTCTTGGTCTCTCTCAACCTACGGCACTACTCTCCATGGTAATTCCTCTCTCTTGCTCATCTTCTCTTGAATCAAGGTATCGAATCTTTCCTGCCAGTCGAGAGGATATGATGTTATTCGCCGACAGGAGAGAGTCGACGAACGACGTTTTCCCATGGTCGACGTGAGCTAGAACGGTGACATTCTTTTAAACAAGAGGGGTCAGCGTCTATCAGCAGTACTACTCAACCGGACCTTAAGTTTGAAACTCACTCTGGTATTCTCCACCGGAACTGCAAAGGTTTTTCCAGATGCCATCGTACAAGATTATATTATAGGAATGATTTAGGGAGTTCCGGTTTAAGCACGATTTTAGTTGGGAACAGTGCCTTTCGAAGTTGATCAAGAAATGGACTATCCGTAGTCTATTCTATTGCGCTGAACCCGGTACTTTAAGAATGTAGATTATATGTGATGCACGATTCTATCGGAAATCGATCGATAATTTGCGGTTGCTTAGCAAGCGTCGATTTTGAATCTCAGGCGGAGCTCTCTTGTATGATCGATAGCACAAATGCCAGCCCTGTGAAACCTCCTGGAGATCAGTTGAGACCCTTCGATTGGGTTACCAGAATTTCAGACATATGCCATTCAATTTGGAGGATCTCCGGTCATAAGCGCGTTTGAGTAGACTTTGAAATGACGTTCAGCAGTCTTAAAGCTGGTGAGTCGATCAACATCTCTCCCCGTCAACACCTCCAGTAATCATTACTACGATACCTGGATATACTGTAGGAAGGGATTGCGATCCGGAGTATAGTTTGGAAGATTGCGGGCTGATATACAAAGCCAAACGACAAGATGATAACGACATACGCACCGAAGGAGAATGTGCTCTGCTTTCACGGACCACTGATATATGAAGCCCAAGTATGCAAATGCCAAATTATACCGTCTTATCTCCAGGCTAATCTCGGTATACCCATCTTTAGGTGCTGGAAGCTGCTGACTGGGATGCCAAAGCAACTCAAACGGGAACTACAGGGCCACACTTCTACGTGCATTATAAAGGCTGGAAGAAGACGTGAGCCTACACTAGCTGTCATACCTCATTATTGTACTAAGTTTTGATACTATCAAACAATCAGATGGGACGAATGGGTACCAGAAACTCGGATAATGAAGGATGACAAGGCAGGAAGAGAAAAGCAGCAACGGTTGAAAGAGGAAGCTATAGCTGCTCAGCGCGCATTAAAAGCTAGCAAGGAGAAGGCCCCTAGTCGATCAGATGCAGCTTCCCCTGCCCCTGGAGCTGCGGACAAGGGCAAGGCGAGCGTCAAAGCAGATCCCAAAGGGAAGAAGAGATCCAGGGGAGAAGCTTTCGATACTGTTTGTTTTGTTTACTTTTCTCTCGAGAGACCCCTTTGGTCAAGACTAACCACTTCATATCACAGGAGGATCAATACCTGAAGCGTCCAGAGGTGAAGATACCTATTCCAGATGCTCTGCGAGTCAAACTTGTGGACGACTGGGAGGCGATCACGAAGAACAGTCAGGTATGTCGAGTGGGAATTGATATCCCGGAACAGTTATTGAACCCGATAATACAGCTGGTCACATTGCCCCGGGACCCAGATGTGAAAACGATCACAGAAATGTACAAGATCAGTTATCGAATGCGAAAAGCGGAAAAGAAAGCGACGTAAGTGTTGCGTCCTGCTCCTTGCCGAACAATGCCTAATCTGCATCCCTGTTTCAGTCGGGCAGACGCGCTCTTGGATGAAATCATGTCCGGCATTGTTGTATATTTCGACAAGTGCCTGGGAAACAACCTTCTCTACCGATTTGAGCGGGCTCAGTACGTGAGCATCAGGAAGCAAACAAATGAGGAGAAACCCATGAGCGAGATTTACGGCGCGGAGCACTTGTTACGATTGTTCGGTGCGTGGCGCGTCGAGCGAAATAGAATATCAGAACGTCTCAGCTGATTAACGATTCCTATAGTGAACCTGCCTTCTTTCATCGCACATACGAATATGGATACCGAATCTGTCAACATCCTAAGGGATAGCTTGGCAGATTTCATGAAGTAAGCTTCATGGTCGCGACGATCATTCGCAAAAGGCTGTTCGCTCAAGCATTATCTCGCCTCGTTGTCCTACAGATGGATGATCAGGGATATGGACTTCCTCTTCCAAAAAGAATACGAAAATACCACAACGCAATACCAAAATCTTTCTCGAGCATGATGTGAGGCTCAGGACACGGCTTGTGTGATGTAATATTGTTTGGTTAGGTAACGACGTGACATTTGTATGGCATTGCCTTTCCTGTTCCGTCATGATGAGCTATGACGATTGCACTGTCAGGTGCGTATAAACTTTCAATCAGCTGCACAGCCCGAATCTAAGAATCAATGATTCAATGCGGACAATGTCCATGTAGTACAAGTCAAGTCGACCATATTCAAACAACCATTCCACAGCTCATACGGCCTGCGCTTCCGGTAGACTTCCCTCGGCCAGCATCCTGTCCAACCTCTTGATCTCCTCGATACTGGTCGCACCTTTAATCGCCTCTCTTATCCTCTTCTTCTCATCTTCCGTCAGAGTCTTTCCCTTGCTAGATGCACCATTAGGCTTCGATTGTCCAACAGCAGCGTTGGCTGCAGCGGCATTGGCAGCGTTCGTCGCAGCTTCAGTCGTCAAGGACAAAGCGAGCTTATTTGGTAGTCCAGTCTCGCTATCCTCGAACAACGCTTTAGCCTCGGATCGTTCGACATCTTTGATCCGCTTGTAGTCCAAGATACGAAGGGCAGTCTTTCCCAACTGAAGCCATAGGGGGATGATTAAGCTTGAAGGATCATGGGAGACTATAGCAGCGATGAAAAGCTTACCTTCCATATCACCCATTCCCGATAATGCTTTTCCGATCGTACTGGGTTTCCAACCAGGGACAAGTGTTCTAGCTTGCTGCAGTTTGCGAGGGGTAGGAGAGAGGAAAGGGAGGCTAAGGAGTTGGAGTTCAAGACTGTATGAAAGGTTGCTGATTAGTCTCAGTAGTCGAAACACCATCCTTACATGTACTACCTACCTAAGGTCTCTAGGTGCGGTACCTAAACGAACCGTGTTGTCAGTCAGCCAATCTTTTGACTTGAGAGCATTCTAGCTTACACTAGTAGAAAGGTTGGGCGCTATCGACGAGATATTGTTCAATCCCACATGAATCGCTCTTATACGGGGAGCTGTGCATTTATCGTGTTTAGCCTCGTTTGATAGTCCAGGGTCCTAATGGACAAACGTACCAAGTGGTATGTTCCCAAGACTGATCAAAGCATTGTCCGTCATGTTGAGAGTATCGTATGTACCGATGTGGGAAGCCAGGTTCTCAATAAGAGGGATTTGTAGACCTGATCCACGTAGGTATAGCCGATATAAGCATGTGAGATAAAGACAGCATACCGAGCTATATGACTCACCTCTTAGCTCCAATTCTCTCTCTTTCAAAGCATTCATGTGCTGCAAATGATGATCCAGATTAGTCCAACGTTTTCTCCTTGCGGAAAGGCTTCCTTCGTCTCCAAACTTTGAGGACGCAAGAGCCTCCCCTAGCGAGAAAGGAAGCTTCGGTGAATACTTACAGTTTGGCTCTTAGCCATCACCTATAGGTACGAGAACAGTAACCCAGTCGAGCAAGATATTTGTTGAGCTAACAGTCCGATCGAACACGAGTCCGTAACAACTCTTAGATAAGGGACCGCGCAGGCTTACCTCGGGAGTCAACCTCATTTTGTAGAAGGTCTCTTCTTTTTTGTTGGATTCGGATGAGTTGAGTTGACTGTGAGTCGTAAGCTGTGATCAAGTGTCCGGTCTTTAGAAGGAGGTGAATCGTACGTAGAGACTCGATACAAGAGTGGAATAAGCTCATGACACGTCATTAAACTGATCTACGCCGCTCTTGTCAAACTATTCTCGACATCATACCGCGGGCTCTGTCTCATCACTTTACTGTAATCCAAAACAACCTCGAAACCATCATCAGTTCACGTTTACCCTTGGTAGCTTTGACTCTCTACGACGATCAGCGCACGTAAAGCTATATTCTAGATTCACTCCCGCCCAATCGAACTGGTACTGTAACGGTCTTTCCATCGTCCTGGCCTACAGAGGAGACGCAAGATTCAAACACGCGCAAAGTAAACAATAGGGAACACTCAGTACCTCCTTTGCCGACAGCAACGAATTTACCTAGCTCTTCATCCGGTATAAAGGGCATGGCAGCTTACGGCTCATCAACCTCCAATTTTGATAGCAAAAGCACTGGGATCACCAATCTACCTTCATCAATGTCGGCCGGAGCATTTTCTGATTCTCATCAGGACGAGTACGATGCACATGGCCACAGGGATGATGACCGTACTCCTTCCCCCCAAGCTTATCAGAATCAAGGATACAACCAATATTCGGGAGAACACGGAAACGGAATTCAGCAGAGTATCGGCCAACCTACCACTGCCGGACCTCCTGCGGGATACGGACAGAAGACCACTTCAGCTGCTCCCCCTACCCCTAGTGGAATGGTCAGGAAGAAGCTAGGAAACTTTGTCGGTTTTGCGAATCTTCCTGATCAGGTACACAGGCGAAGTGTTAGGTGAGATATCTAAACGTATTCGTTCAATCAGCTGCAAATGACCTGTGCTTATCCATATCTTCCTTTGGATGTAAAGGCGAGGCTTTCAATTCACTGCAATGGTGGTTGGTCCGTATCTGACCTACCTGAACAAACTTTTTATCCTACCCTGACCTCGCTCCCATTTTCTCTAGGTGAATCCGGATTGGGTAAATCTACCTTGATAAATACCCTATTCGAAAACAAGCTCTTTGATCCGGAGCACCGAGCTAGGCAAGCGGCTCCCCCTCCTGGCACGGACAGGGGCAAGACAGTCTCGATTGATAGCTTGAGTTCCGGTATGTCTGAGAACTGAGCAGTGGGCTTGATAGATTTTAGCTGAATCTTCCTCATTTGTAGATATCGAGGAGAATGGAGTTAGATTGAAGTTGACCGTCGTGGATACACCTGGATATGGAGATTATATTAACAATGACGATTCGTACGTTGAACTCTCCTTCTTATATTGGTGGCTTGAGTCCTGATAGTGCTTGATCGAACAGCTGGAAACCGATCGTAGACAACATCGAGGCCAGGTTTGACGCCTATCTTGAACAGGAAAACCGGGTCAATCGTGCAAAATTGGTCGACAACAGGATACACGCATGTATCTACTTTATTCAACCTACCGGTCACTCGTACGTAACCATGAAAGGCGTCGTACAGGAGCTGTCGTACTTATTGAATATATTGGGTCATGATAGACTGAAGCCGATTGATATCGAGTTCATGAGGCGTCTTCATACTAAAGTCAACCTGATCCCCGTTATTGCTAAGGCCGACACGTTGACTGATGACGAGGTCATGTCTTTCAAGCGAAGGGTAAATAGACATTCGATCGGTCGTAATAGAATCTTCAGGCTGATCATGTGTTTTGAGCAGATCTTAAACGATATCGAGCATCACAGAATCCAGATCTTCCAGCCTCCTGTTTACGTCAACGAAGATGAGGAAACTATCGCTGAGAACGAAGAGATCTTGGTATGTTCCTTACTTAAGCCTTTCCTTCCAGTGCGACTCGCTTACCGACTTCCATTGACAGAGCAAAGTTCCTTTTGCCATTGTTGGAGCCGATACTTTTGTTACTACTCCTGACGGCCGAAGCGTTCGAGGTCGAGCTTACCCCTGGGGAACGATCGAAGTGGACAACGAGGGTCATTGTGATTTCGTCAAACTTCGTCAAATGCTTATCCACACTCACATGGAGGAGCTACGGGAACATACGAATGATGTGCTTTACGAAAACTATAGGAGTCAAAAGTTGATTGCGATGGGTGTCAACCAGGATTCCAGCGTGTTCAAGGAGATCAAGTGAGTTTGCCGAGTTGATACTCTGTTGTGATTTGTTAAGCCCTGTTGTTCCGATGTAGCCCTGCTGCCAAACAGTTGGAAGAACGAAAGCTCCATGAGGTTAGTTTACTCCCCGTAAAAGAAGGTCTTGAGCTGTGGTACTGATCTGCACCCCTTCTTAGGCGAAATTGTCAAAGATGGAGGCCGAGATGAAGATGGTCTTCCAGCAAAAAGTTCAAGAGAAGGAAAGCAAGCTCAAGTTGTCCGAGGAAGAGCTATACGCTCGTCATAAAGAGATGAAGGACGCGTTGGACAAGCAGAGGATGGAGCTCGAGGAGAAGAAGAGGAGGATCGAGAGCGGTCGACCCCCTACCCCTGATAAGAGTGGGAGCGTGAGTACTTTCTGGATCATTCATATGAATGAATATTTACTGAGAGAATCATCATCCCCAACTACAGAAAAAGAACCGTTTCGGAATTGGAAAATAAGGTATCTGTCCTGGTCGGCAAGCCGATTCAGTTACTTGCCGTTTCCTTCCTTCTGCGCGTTATATGTCTGCGTTTACGATGCCGAAACAAGCTGGCGTGCCTCCTCTACCGAGACGAGGTGTTCGTCTAGTCTTGCACGATCTACGGTCCTGTGTTTTTCTACTACAACATCTACCTTCTAACGTTAATGACATGAATATACCTGAATCCATCGTGAGACTATGAGACTAGCTAGTAGTGTGGTTAGCGAACGCGTTTCAAAATTGCTTCCGTATAGTCCGCCAGGTCGCAAGAAATGGACACACCCATATCGTATTCGACTGCCATTCAAGCAGAAATATCTAATCAAAACCTTCAAGAGGGACTACTCGATTTCGTGTCCAATACTTCACTTAGGATTTCATCAAGCGGCAGATAGGCTGTACCCCTAAAGCAGCCATGCCTTCAGCTATAAATGCACATTCGCCACACCTGAGCCGAGCTCATCCTTATCTCAAACCGACAAATGGACGGGTACCTAGAGACCTTAGAGAGGGTGTTTCAAGCTCAATACGACATGATGAAAATCAAGATAACTGTTCATCCGGCAAATTCCATAAAGATTGGTTCAAAAACAGGAAGGCGAAGGATACGGTGATTTTAAACAGGTTAGGACAGGTCCGCTTGACGATGCACTTTATTCTGATTCTCATGTCTTCGCTCGACTTCAGCTCAGAAGGGATCCAGTTCGCTGTAAGATCTTATGGTAACTAGGGATCGTCAAAAGTGGTGCTTATGGAGATTCTATAGGTTCAGGACTATTATCTGAAAGCTCATAGGTAGAGCGTTTTACCATGTAAAAGCTTTCTGGACACCTCGCACTAAACCTCGCTGGATCACAGTCCAGTTTTGAGAGACATGATCGATAAGATTTCCGGTACGAAGGGTATAGAAACGAAACTGATTGATCTGGTAGACACCAGTGCACAAGTTCTCTCTATCGCTTTGGACACCATCATCGGAGATCATTCGCGACTATCGGGAATGCTCTTAAACGCAGAGCGGTATCTAAGTCTGGTCAAATTCGCCGATATATACGCTATCAAAATCCTGTTAGACGAACTTTTGAAGCTGCGTGGAGATATAATGCACAGAGACCCATTAGGGTTCCTCATGATATTAAGCGCTGAGGGTAATGCGATTCCGTAAGTCGGACAAGCAACATGACATAATCAAGCACAGCTGATCGTGAGTTTATCTGGAACCTAGTGATCACCTACCAGGCGATGAATTGTCCAAGATGAAAGATGAGCTGCTGAGAGGAAAGCCGATGAGGGATACGATCTTGGCGTTGCAAGATCATTTCTACATAGACAGCTCGTACAACTTTCCAGCCCGTTGGACCTCGTATTTCAAATCGATTTACTCTACCGACTTTGTCGAAGCGGAATCTCCTGCGAGAAGCATCACAACGCATGTGGCAAACGCCTTGGGAATACCTTTCTACCGCTCCTTTACCTTCGCCCTAGACGATGCTTTGATGCAACAGAACTTTAAATCAGGTTACCAACGCGATCGCTCGGACCCGCCACCTTTCGCTAGAAGGTGGACGCCACTTCGCTCTGACAAAGAGACTACTGCTCCCCAGGACGTCACGATCGCCCAGACAGAGCGCATGCAAGTCTGCTCGCCGACCGAAGATGCTGCCACGCCGACTTTGGAAGCGGACGGTGCAGGACAGGCGCGATCCCCATCGCCTCCCAGAGCAAGTAACAACATTGTTTCCTCAGCACAAATCAGCCAACAATCACTTTCGGTAGGACAGGACAGGCGAGACGACGATACAGAAGTTCGAGCATGGCGACGGGACCAGTTTCAGGATGAAGGGCCGGAATTGTGGAAAGAGATTTGGGAATGCATGGTCCGCTATATCGAGATTGAATATGGAATGATCCAAGATAGTGGAAGTCCTGATGGATGGAGTGGATTTGCTTTGGAACAGTGTATCGATGGAGATGATGAGGCTAGTGGCTCGGCAGATGTTACCAGGGATCGCTATCGAGGACATACTAAGGAGAGAGGGGAAAGTAATATGTCATTCAATGAGCAAGGTGAGTGATGCTGCAGTAGGCACGATTTTGACACAGCTGACTGTGACTAAATTTCAGGCGAGATGGAAGATGGAGACGTGTTCACTGCAACTACGAACGCGGTTCATGATCAGGAAGACTAGATCTGTGTGATGAAGGTTTACTCGGATCGTCAGAGCGACAAATGCTCTGTGTAAATACAAATACAAATCATAATCCGTTCATTAAAATGTCGTAACCCATTCATTTCCGATCATCAAACCAACCCGTCCTTTGCGCGTCTATCGCCATCCTCCACATTCTGCTCCCTCTCCTGCGCGCGCTCACTTTGAGTCTGATTCAGCTTGATGGTCTGCATCAACTCGTCGATATTCCTGATCACTTGATCCTTCGCATCGTTCAGATCCATCCCGTCCTCTTCCCCGTTCGGTAGAGAAGGAGGGAGAGTGCTTTCGCGCTGTTTGCCTTGAGCTTTGACGCTCATGGGGGACAACAGGTTGGGAGATTTGGGGGACGAAGGGGAGACGGGACTATCGGAGAAGGGCGTTCGGAGGAGGGAAGCATCCGTCTCCGTTCGAATCCTAGGTGACATCGCTGAATCGGTTCGTGTTTGAATTTCAATTGGGTTCTGGGAATGGCGCCACTTGTCAAAATGGTGTACGACGCTAATGTAATTGTTCAGCGACTCACGATTCTCGCTGCAGCCATAGGGACCTGACTGATAGGCGCGTTAGACCTATCATACCCATACCCGCTCTTGACCCTGTTATTACTCGAATCCTCTCTACAAAAACCAGATCGTAAATCACCCGATTCGATCTGGCAAGCTGGACAATCAAGCTCACCTGATCTCCGCAACAAGGTCCTCCAGTTCATACCAACCCATGAAATTATAGACGACCGTTTTCTTGTACCAAGAAGCCCTATCCCATTTCCCCAATACCGCATGGAGATGGACATGTGCGTATGAATGTTTCGGGTCGCCTGGTCGCGACAATGCAGTAGAGTAAGTAACCATTCAACGGGAACTCGATTCCCGATCGAAAGTACGATGGGGAGAGAGAGCGGACTGACGTATGGTCCCTACGACGAATCCGATCCGTCTTTCCAACCTCACCGGAATTCCCTGACCTGAAGGCTTCATGCTTTGACCTTCCATGTTATCCGATACTGGACTTATAATAGGGCTTCGATCCGTTCGGAGGGAGAAAGAAGGGTCTATCTCGTCCAGTAGCGAGTGAGCTGTCTTGAGGGTTTTGGAGAGGAGGGGGATATCTGCGGGGCCCTGTTGAGGGCGAGGGGAGGTTTGGTCAGACTTGGTCCGAGGCTCGCTAGGGAGAGAGGGATGGAGAAGTGGTAGGATACTTACGAGGTTATATACGCTTTCCAAATGGGCGTTGAAAGCTATGACGAGATGTCTACCATCCGAAGCCAAAGCCTCCCCTGTACTTTGAGGTGCGATCCAGGCCGTGATATCTTTATCGAGATAGACAACCTTCTTCTCCTTGACCGTTACATATTCCTCTGAACCTATTCCCGCCGAGGGTTGTTCTGTTCTCGACCCGCTGGTGGAATACGAGCTGGAGCCGGATTGTATTGGTTCTCGTGCTTTGCTGATGATTGTGCATAATGAACAACCGGAGAGTGGAGAATGAGGTGATCTGGGATCCCCCATGACCTTTGTTCGACCCGTCCTGGCTGTCATACTGTTCGATGACGTAGTGGTGTAACCGTCTTTATAATAGCCTGGTGAATCTCCAGGATAATCGGGACTGGGTGGGACATATACTAATTGAGGTGAATAAGAGGACAAGGATAAATCTGCTGGCCTGGATCTCTTGGCGCTTGATGAGGAATTGAGATCGAGGGATGGTCTTTGATGAACAGACATTTCCGCAGTCGGGTTCATGATGACCGACGTCGATAGGGTGCGATTGGTCGGGGAACGTCGTGGTGGTGGTGTGTGGGATGGGATGGTCGAGAGCGATGGGATGGATACAGTGCTGCTACATCAAGATGAGAGACCAGATCGAAGCTCGAAATGACAAGTCCGACGGTGTGAATCCATGAAAGCGACGGTGAATGTCGAGATAAAGTACGCGAAATGGAAGGTGACGCTTTGTTCAGAAATAGCATTTCACCGGTTCTTCTCCCAACTCTCACCTCGATTTTATTCTTCCGTCAGAGCCGATCAACCCATCCAGGACCTACAAGATAGAGATCACTCGACCTCCTCGCTGCTCCCATAGCCAACACCGTCGATTTCATCATGAGAAGATTCTTCAGCACCTCTCTTCGAGCATTCAACCAAGCCGCCTCTCAAGCCTCAAGCTCGAGCTCGACAGCTACCAAGCGTCTACCCCGACTGACACTATTCACCGGTGGTCCAGAATGTAGTCTCTGTGACGTACGTCCTTTTCCCGCTTATTGGCTTGTTCACAGAAAAAAGCAACACTGACACCTTCATGTTCCACGTCCAAATCAGATGTTCAAACAGGACCTAGAAGTCGTCCGTTACACCCACCCATTCGAGCTCGAGACTTTCAACATCCACGATCCACCCGCGACAATAGATTCCGAAAAGGCTTTGGAAATAAGACGAAAATATCTCTACGACATCGTTAGTCCCCTCCGCACCTTCTTTCCAGTCACTCATCTCATCAACCAACTGAAACTTCCATCTCGGTTCGGACGAAAAAACAGCCAGTGTTACATATAGACGACCACTACCTCCAAAAACACCGTATAAACAGTACAGTTCTCAAACAAACGATAGAAGCCTACGACCCTACGGATCCTGAACCTAGGTACAGCCTGAACGTGTTCAAAGCGGATGTGAGGCCCGAGTTTGTCATGTACAAGGAAAAGAGGAGGAGGATAAAGAGGGCGAAGAAGGAGGAGGACAGGCAGAAGAGGAGGGCAGAGGCGAGGGCCAAGGGGGAGGAAAGTGAGGGGAAGGATTGAGTGTGGGAAGTCTTGTGTACGTCGGTCGAACAACAAATCCAGCTCAGACTATCTATAATTCAACCATACACTAAGAAGCATCTACAAGTTGGAAAAGTACCTGTTCCCGTACGAAAAGAGAAAAATATCAACGCTCATTTCCAACAGGACGAAACGACGATCAGCAAACTCACTCGTCAATCTGCCAAGCTCCGTCCCAATACTTGACTTGGGCCTTCAAACCCTTCTCCCCAGCCTCTTCACGGATCCGGTCGTCCAGCTCATAACCCTTCCTGACCAAACAAAGATCTTGCCTACAAACGAAACGACCGTGATCAGGATCACATAAGCTCTCCATCCCGCTCGATCGACCACACCCAAGACTCACTCCCTCATCCTCAAAAGCGGACAGAAGTCGTTCCCACCATCCCCAACATAAACGACCCTCTCAAACTCATCAATCTTTCCCCCCTCGGTATTCTCCTTGATCCAAGCCTCCAGCTCGTCCCCTTTACACATGTTCACGAGACATCCGATTTGACATGAATGTTGCGATGGGGAGTCTTTGGGGATTCGTCGGCCGACGAGAAGGGTGTTGGATTCCCAGTGAGCGGGGTTGGTTATGATCGTTTGGAAGAGGTCGGTGAGGTTGTGGTGCTGCGGAAATGAACAGGGAGAGAGGACGTGTAAGAGAAGTCGGCGATGGAATACAGAAGGGAAGGGATATTACCTTGAGAATGGTATCAATGTAGATCTCGTTGGAGTTGGAGAGACAGATAAAGGTGGTTTGGGGGGAACGTTTTTGGAGCTCAGTCACGGCCCGTTTCATGGCTGGATGCTGAGATAACGTGGCTATCGTCAGTGACTGTGAATCCGCACTCGAACAGTGCAGGAGAAGCTCACAAGAGGAAGAACTCGGAGAGAGTCGAGGACTTGTTCTTTAGTGAACCCATCATTGGCTAGATCGATCATACATTCCGCACTGTGCACGTTCGTTCCCAATGCCCATGTTAGCTCACAAAGGTCATCGCCCGACATGAAACTCGACTCAGACTTACACGACATCGGGTGTACATTGACTACCTTCGCTCTTGATGCTTTGGAGCTTCCTACGGAGCTTGGTGGACAGGACTTCGAGGACGAACCTGTCCGTGTCTTGATCGACGAACGACCAGTCAAAGTCGAACACAACGAGTTGTTTGCCAGTAGCGGGGGTAGTCATCTTGCAAGCTTGTGAGTAGTGAGTAGGTTCTGTGAAGGTCTTTGATCTATGTGACGAGTCTGATTTGAGATACGAAATGGATTCGTGTTGAGTATATTTCGGGTTGTTCAAGAAATCGAGTGGAGGTCGGAGTGCGGATGCAGTATGAAAGGAGAACGCATAGTTGTTTTACCCCGGACAAACCTCGCGCAATTGCCCGAGATAGCAAGAGCGATCGTAGCGCTCGAATGGATCGCAAATGGTCAAAGTGATCCGGGCTCCGAGCGAGGAGGACAGGATTGTATGTGATGGTCTGATACGGAAGTCGATCGTCTCATGGTTGCATCGATGATCTTTCGTAGCTTCGTAGGATGCATGATGGAATAAGTCGTGTTAAGCCTGAGGGACCGAGTGTATAACTCTGTTCAGCGAGCGCGAGCCTATCTCAAGTCATATGGTAAATTCCCCGATCGAGCTTCAGATACCAAACCAGCCCATAATTCGAACGGGAGTGACACCGAAAGATGTCCATCTGATGTATCTGATCTCAACAACCGCTGTTCGGACCGCCATGACTGTATCGGCGCTGGCCGGTGACCTGACGATGAAACGCGTGTGAATACCGGTTGTTATCAGGTTATCGCATTCGGGCGATCGTTTAGATACCCACGAGGTGCCCATCATTCGATCAATAAGCAACAACGCATCACCTATATATACCCTCGTCCATCACTGTCACCTGTACTCCAGCAGATAGGTACCCTTCTGATACCTCACCTATCATACCTCGCGATCAACAATGGGCCAACAAGCTTCCAAATCCACCGCGACCACGTCCACTGAACCTCACGGTCAGCTCAGCGAAAAGGCAGCTCTGAAACGAGTCATGCAGATCGCACAGACGACCGACCGTCTCGCTCTTTCGTCATCTACTGCCGAGGCCGGCTTGACCCCCAACAAACTCGATACCTGGCACTCGGACTTCGAGAAGGTCAGTTCGCTTATAAACCCCCCGAGGTTGGGCACATTAATCAAGACCGTCGATGAACCTTACAGAACCCTACCCTCCTTCTCTCCCAAGTCATCCTTAGTAATGCAGACCCTACCACCTCTTTGATCAGTCGAACGAGGATGATAGAGGATCAGCAGGTCTTCAACGTCGAGTTGAAGGGTGTCGATAGGGGTGACGGGAAAAAGGGAGTCTATCCCGGTCCCGTCACCAACCAGAAAGCCAGTGGTAGATGTTGGTTGTTCGCGACCAGTAAGTGTAGCGATACTCATCATCTTGTTCGACCAAACTAAACCGGTGACTTGCCTGTAGCCAACTGTTTGAGGTATAGGGTCATCCCTCAACTGAATTTGGGCGATTTCCAACTCTCCCAGTCTTACTTGTTCTTCTACGACAAGCTAGAGAAGGCGAACTTTTACCTCGAGTGAGTGGTCTAGGGCGGTCAATGGATGAACGAGAGCGTACACTAACTTTAGGGATTACAGGAACGTACTTGATCTGGTCGATGAGCCCTTGGAGTCCAGGATCATGAGTTACCTCAACGCTGCGCCTGTCAATGACGGCGGTCAATTCGACATGGCCGTCAACATTGTCGAGGTAAATCGCATCCTCTAACAGCCTACATCTTGACGCAGAAGCTGATCAGGACTGTATGCGTCACTTAGAAATACGGTATCGTTCCCCAGACCATCTACCCCGAATCCTACTCTTCCTCCAAGTCTGCTCCCCTGAATGCAATTCTCACCTCCAAACTCCGAGAATACGCACTAGAATTACGTCAGATCTCCGTCTCCCTTCAATCCAACACCGGTCTTACCAAATCCCAAGCCTCGGAAAAGGCTCGAAGGAGGAAGGACGAGATGATGCAGGTCATTTATTCCGTTTTGACCTGTACCATGGGAACCCCTCCCAAGCCCGATACGGCGTTCACCTGGGAGACTTATGATAAGGATGGAAAGTACTTGAAGATGGTCATCACTCCTAGAGATTTCTACAAGAAATACACGGGACCTCATAAGCCCAAGGATTGTTTCTCCCTTGTTAACGATCCTAGGAACCCTTATGACAAGCTTTACACCGTTGATCGATTGGGTAACGTTGCAGGTGGGATGGCTGTTCGATGTAAGTACTTGAAGTTTCATCAACAATATAGCTTTCTTTGATCATCTGTCTTTCCTCTCCAGACGTGAACGCCCCTGCGGAGGCGCTCGAGAAGGCGGTCATTGCAGCGATCAAGGCAGATCAACCGGTCTTCTTTGGAAGTGACGCTGGTGCCCCCGGAATCAGAACCGAAGGGATTTGGGACACCAAGACTTTCGAATACGAGGTGAGTCACGCTTGACTATCAGCATCTTTACAGTCAGTTGACCTGGTTTTCATATACCAGAAAGCGTTCGGATTCGGCTTGAACATGAACAAGGCTCAGAGGATTCAGACTGGGGATTCTCTTCCCAACCATGCGATGGTGATCGCAGCAGTACACGTGGATGATAACGGACGAGCTGTTAGGTACAAGATCGAGAATTCTTGGTCCAGCGAAGCCGGCCAGAAAGGCTACTTCATGTGTACCGCCGATTGGTTCAACGAGTGAGTTTCTCGAGGACCTTTCAATGGGACCACTTGTTCATTCTGGTTTGCCTCAGATACGTCTACCAGGTCGTTATCCCTGAGAAGCTCGCCGAATCGAAATACGTCGAGATCCTCAAGTCAGGCAACCCTAGTGTTCTCCCCTTGTGGGACGCACTCGGCGCATTGGCTTAGCTGCTACGACCCAAGTTAGAACGAGCGGGTCGCGTCAGACGCGAATCGTTAACGTTAGGAATGATCTGAAACTTCTCGTCAATTGTCAATAAACAACTTTTTGTATGGTGGAAATTCTTAATTTGTATTGGGGAAATGAGCTCGTGTGTGATTGATATCGTATGGTCTTTGAGCAGCATATGCCGGATTTAGCGATACTGAGTTTGAAGACGCGCTCAATCTGTTTGTCCGGTAAAACGAGAGGTTGTTTATTATTATCTCTCAACTGTCAGCGCGAAGGTGAGTAGCGATGCGACAAGGATTTAGTGCTAAGAGTCCTTGTTTAGGTATATTGCTTGCCTCTTTCCCCAAAAAACTGGTTCTACCTCTCTGTTGGCCAATCGGAGTCCAGTATGGTCTGTGTGGTGATTGATGAATGAACACGATGATGAACCTTTCCAAGCCACATTTATCAATCGAGAGGGTCTCTGCCGGCCGTGGGGACAGAACTTCCCCGTCAACCACGTTTGCTTCCGCCGCGTTGGGGACTTCTCTCATGAGCAGCAGCCTCATCATACTTTCCGCAATTCATTCCTCAACCTCGACTCCCTCTTTTGTTGCTTGTGACCTCCAACCTCACTCTTCCGTCTCTCACATATACCTCAAACGACCGGAGAGGAGGTAAATTACGAACAAGGCTGCTTTCGAATACTAGTAGCTCCTTAAAGCCCGATCGATTGCTAGTCGCTTAAGGGATTTCTCAAACCCCAAATTTCTATATACCGGTATGTTCAAGTCCGACGAGCTCCTTCAACCATAGACGACTCATCAGCAAAACAGAAAAAGATAGCACTCTCAGTTCACAAGCAACGAAAAAGAAAGAATAGATAAAATGGCTGCTGTCAACGGCTCGAGCGACCGTTACGCTCACGAGCGAGTGGCTCAATTCATCGGTATGTTTGTCTATGCTTAGCTATACGGATCTTCGAAGCTCAACTTTGCCATTCTATAGGAGGAAACTCTGTTGACAAGGCTCCTGCTGGAAAAGTACTCGACTGGGTAAAATCCCAGAACGGACACACCGTCATCACCAAGGTATGCAACCCTATTCAAACCCTGCTAAGGACATGGAGTTTATCAGGACTACGTTTTTGAAAATAGGTTTTGATCGCCAACAACGGTATTGCTGCCGTAAAGGAGATCCGTTCCATCAGAAAATGGTCCTACGAGACTTTCGGAGACGAGCGTGCGGTAGAATTCACCGTCATGGCTACCCCAGAAGATTTGAGGATCAACGCCGAATACATCAGAATGGCCGATCGTTATGTCGAAGTTCCTGGTGGAAGTAACAACAACAATTACGCCAACGTCGATTTCATCGTGGATGTTGCTGAGCGAGCTGGAGTACATGCTGTTTGGGCTGGATGGTGAGTTTTTTCTGTCCGTTTTGGTTACATCCAGCTAAATTGAGGCTACTTTGCATTCAGGGGTCACGCTTCAGAAAACCCTCGTCTCCCTGAAACCCTCGCTAAATCCAAGATCATCTTCATCGGACCTCCTGGATCCGCCATGCGATCTTTGGGAGACAAGATCTCCTCCACCATTGTAGCTCAACACGCCCAAGTCCCCTGTATGCCTTGGTCCGGTACGGGAATCGCAGAGACTACCATGTCCGATCAAGGATACGTTACCGTTCCTGACGATGCCTACGCTGCTGCCTGTGTGACCTCCTGGGAACAGGGTCTTGAGAAGGCCGAAGCTATTGGATGGCCCGTCATGATCAAGGCTAGTGAGGGAGGTGGTGGAAAGGGTATCCGAATGGTTGATGCCCCGGAGAAGTTCAAGGTCGCTTTCCAGGCCGTATTCAGCGAGGTACCTGGTAAGTCGCCAACAATCAATCTGAAAAATCCAACCGAGCTTACCTGATGCGTTGTTATAGGTTCGCCCATCTTCATCATGAAGCTTGCTGGTTCTGCTCGTCACTTGGAAGTTCAACTGATCGCTGACCAGTATGGAAACGCTATTTCCTTGTTCGGACGTGATTGTTCCGTTCAACGTCGTCACCAGAAGATTATCGAAGAGGCTCCTGTCACCATCGCTCGACCCGAAAAGTTTGAGGAGATGGAGAAGGCTGCTGTCAGGTTGGCCAAGTTGGTCGGATACGTCAGTGCCGGTACCGTCGAGTACCTCTACAGTCACTCGGATGACAAGTTCTACTTCTTGGAGCTCAACCCTCGTCTTCAAGTCGAGCATCCTACCACCGAAATGGTCAGCGGATGTAACATCCCCAGTATCCAGCTTCAAATCGCTATGGGTATTCCCTTGCACCGAATCAGGGATATCAGGACTTTGTACGGTCTTGACCCCCACGGGATCAACGAGATCGATTTCGATGGAGAGAACCCAGAGTCTGCCAACACTCAGCGAAAGCCCAAGCCTAAGGGTCATGTCGTCGCTTGTCGTATTACCGGAGAGAACCCCGATGCGGGATTCAAGCCCTCGTCTGGTAACCTTACCGAGCTCAACTTCAGGTCCAACTCCAACGTTTGGGGTTACTTCTCAGTCTCCTCTGCGGGAGGTCTGCATGAGTATGCCGATTCTCAATTCGGTCATATTTTCGCTTACGGTCAGGAACGTTCCGAGGCTAGAAAATCTATGGTTGTCGCCTTGAAGGAATTGAGTATTCGAGGAGAGTTCAGGACTACCGTCGAGTACCTTATCAAGCTTTTGGAAAAGCCTGAGTTTGAGAACAATACCCTTACTACTCAATGGTTGGACGGATTGATTGCAGAGGGTATGACCTCTGAGAGGCCAGACACCACCCTTGCCGTTATTGCCGGTGCCGTCGTCAAGGCTCACGTCGCTTACGAAACTTCCTTGGCCGGTTACAAGGCCATCTTGGAGAAGGGTCAGGTCCCCTCCAAGGACAGCCTTCAGACTTTCTTCAAGACCGAGTTTATTTACGACAACACTCGATACTCGTTCGCTATGGCCAAGGCCTCTCCCAACTCGTTCACTCTCTACCTAAATGGAGGTAGGATCTTTGTCGGATCCCGAAGTTTGAGCGATGGTGGTCTCTTGATCACCCTTGCGGGTGCATCGCACACCGTCTACTTCCGTGAGGAAGTCGGCGCCTTTGTCGTTTCCGTCGACTCGAAGACTTGCATGATCGAAGATGAGCAGGATCCTACTCAGCTCCGAAGCCCCAGTCCCGGAAAGCTCGTTCGTTACATGATCGAGTCTGGGGACCACGTCGATGCCGGTCAGGCTTATGCTGAAATCGAGGTCATGAAGATGATTCTGCCCGTTACCGCCAGCGAGAGCGGTATCGCTCAGTTCATGAAGCAGCCCGGTGGTACCATCTCTTCCGGTGAATTGCTCGGAATACTCACCCTCGATGACCCTACCAAGGTCAAGTTCGCCAAGCCTTTCGAGGGATTGCTCCCTACTTTCGAGTTGCAGCACGGTCGATACGGATCCAAGCCTCACCAGAGGCTTCGAGAGCATCTCGAGATCCTCTACGACAACCTTGCTGGATACGACAACAGCGCTTCTGTTCAGACGTCTCTCCGCATCGTCGAATCCACTTTGCAAGACCCTACCTTGCCTTACTCGAACGTCTCTGACGTCTTGTCTACTTTGAGCGGCCGTATGCCCGCCAAGCTTGAGGAGGAGGTTAGGGCTATCATCGACTCTGCCAAACAGATGCAGCAGGAATTCCCTACCAAGAAGCTCCGAAAGGCGATCGAAATCTTCATGGAGGATAGCGTTGCTCCCAAAGAGAGGACTGCTGCCCGTGCATCGGTCTACCCCCTTCAAATCGTGGTCAACGCGTTTGAAGGTGGATTGAAGTCCCACGAATGGCAAATCTGGGCTGAACTCCTCAACGCCTATGCTGCTATCGAGGAGCCTTTCAGTCAGGGTAAGACCGAAGAGCAAGCCGTTTTGAAGTTGAGGGAGGAGAACAAGGATGTCGATGCTGTAGCCAAGCTCATCTTGTCTCACAGCAAGATCGCTCTCAAGAACAAGCTGGTCTTCGCAATCATGGACATCATCAAGGCCAACATGAACAAGGGGCTTGCTGCTTTGAACGATAAGAGGATCAACCCTGCACTTACCCGGTTAGCTGCTCTAGAGAGTAGACCTACCACCAAAGTCGCTCTTGCTGCTCGTGAAGTTTTAGTTCTTGCCAGTCTTCCTACCTTTGACGAGCGATCTGTTCAAATGCTACAGATCCTCAAGTCTTCCATCACCACTCACCAGTACGGTGAGACTGGCTTGGCACAGAGGCTTCCCTCGACCGACGTCTTGCAAGAGCTCATCGACTCTCGTTTCACCGTGTACGACGTTTTGCACAACTTCTTCGAGTACGAAGATGCCTGGGTCGCCTTGGCAGCCCTCGAGGTCTACGTTCGTCGTGCTTACCGTGTCTACAATGTGATGCACCTCGATTACGAAGCTGGTGAGACCCAGCAAGGAGGTGATCCCCACGTTGTCACCTGGCGATTCAAGCTCGGTCACACTTCGTCTCAGGAGGCTATGACTCCACGAGTCGACTCTTCCCGTGACGTGTCTCGTATCGGCAGTATGAGCGATCTCAGTTACACTATCAACCGCAACCAGATCGAACCTACTCGATTCGGTTTGATGACCTCCTTCAACGATATCGAGGGTATCGAGAAGAACTTTACCAAGCTGTTGGGAATGTACCCAGCGTTCAACTACTCCGAGTTCACTGACAAGCACGGAAAAGATGCCAAGGTACCTCACGTGCTCAACATCGCGCTCCGTGCCTACGGTGGGGCTGTCGACGATCAAGTTGCTGCTGAGCGATTCGGCAAGCTGGTCAACGAGAACGGCAGCAAGGTTACTGGAAAAGGTATCCGCCGAATTACCTTGCTCATCTGCAGGAAGAACCAATATCCATGGTACTACACCTTGAGGCCCAGCGAGTCAGACAACGTCTGGCGTGAGGAGCAAGCGATCCGAAACATCGAGCCTGCACTTGCGTACCAGCTCGAGCTCGGTCGATTGTCCAACTTTACCATCACTCCTCAAGCCTCTTCCAACAGGCAGATTCACGTCTACCACGCTGTGGGTCGTGAGAACACGTCCGATATCAGGTTCTTTGTTCGTGCTCTTCTCCGTCCTGGTCGTCTTAGGGGTAGTATGAAGGTGCAAGAGTACTTGATTTCCGAAACCGACCGTTTGGTTAATTCGGTATTGGATACTCTTGAGATCGTTAGCGGTCAGCATCGTCAAGCCGACTGCAACCATATCATGGTCAACTGCGTTCACACCTTGCCCGTGTCCTTCGATGATGTCCAGGAAGCCTTGGCTGGTTTCATTGAGCGTCACGGTAAGCGATTGTGGCGATTGCGTGTCACCCAGGCCGAGATCCGTATCGTTATCGAGGATGAGGATGGGATCCAGACCCCTATCCGGTCGTTCATCGAGAACGTTTCTGGTTTCGTCGTCAAATACGAGGCTTACCAGGAGGTCGCTACCGACAAGGGTCCCGCCATGCTCAAGTCTATTGGACCTCAGGGACAGTTCCATCTCCAACGAGTCAACTTCCCCTACACCACCAAAAACTCCTTGCAACCCAAACGTTACCAGGCCCATGTTGTCGGTACCACATACGTGTACGACTTCCCGGATCTCTTCCGTCAAGCCGTGCGACGTGTTTGGGAGAAGGCTGCTGAGTACTATCCTGGGCTTAAGGAGCCATCAGACCTCTTAGTTGCCAATGAGTTGGTTCTTGACGAAAACCAGGAATTACAGGAAGTTCCCCGACCTCCCGGTTTAAACAACTGTGGTATGGTTGGTTGGGTCTTCACTGTCAAGACTCCCGAATATCCCAAGGGAAGGCGTGTGGTGGTTGTCGCGAACGACATCACCTTCCAGATCGGATCCTTCGGTCCTTCCGAAGACGACTTCTTCTTCAAGGTCACTGAGCTCGCTCAGAGCTTGGGCCTGCCAAGAATCTACCTCTCTGCCAACTCTGGTGCCCGTATTGGATTAGCTGAGGAAATCCTTGGTCTGTTCAGCGCCGCCTTCAACGACCCTGCTCGACCAGAGAAAGGTATCCAGTACCTATACCTGACTAACGAGAACATGGCCAAGTTGAAGGACAATGGTGGTGAGTGTTAGTTACTGGGGTTCGTCTGACAGTCCCGCTGACATTTCCTTTCGATAGCCGGAAGCGTGATCACCAACGAAATCGAGGTTGACGGCGAGCGACGACACCAGATCACTGCAATCATCGGACTCAAAAACGGTCTCGGAGTAGAGTGTTTGAAGGGATCTGGTCTCATTGCCGGTGCTACTTCCCGAGCGTACGATGACATCTTCACGATCTCTTTGGTGTCAGCTCGTTCCGTCGGTATTGGAGCCTACTTGTTGCGATTGGGTCACAGGACTGTCCAGGTTGAAGGTCAACCCATCATCCTTACTGGTGCTCCCGCTTTGAACAAGGTCCTTGGTCGAGAGGTCTACACCTCCAATTTGCAATTGGGAGGTACTCAGGTAAGCAGGCCATCCTTCCATTGTCTGTATACGTCACGGTATTCACCCTTCTCCGTCATAGATTATGTACAAGAACGGTGTTTCTCACTTGACTGCTGATAGCGATCTCGATGGAGCTTTGCAGATCGTGCAATGGCTTTCGTACGTACCTGACCGAAAAGGCAAGGCTATCCCCATCTTCCCATCCGGTGACTCCTGGGACCGACCCATCGCTTACTGCCCTCCCAAGGGACCTTACGATCCTCGTTGGTTCATTGAGGGTAAGCAGGAAGAGACCGATGCTGGTGAACAATGGCTGCCCGGTTTCTTCGACAAGGGCTCCTTCCAGGAGACTTTGGGAGGATGGGCGCAGACTGTTGTTGTGGGTAGAGCTCGATTGGGTGGTATCCCTATGGGAGTTATTGCGGTCGAGACGAGGACGATTGAGCGAGTTGTACCTGCCGATCCCGCCAACCCAGCTTCTACCGAGCAGAGGTTAATGGAGGCCGGTCAAGTTTGGTACCCCAACTCTGCTTACAAGACTGCTCAAGCCATCTTCGACATGGACCGAGAAGGCTTGCCATTGATGATATTTGCCAACTGGCGTGGATTCTCTGGAGGTCAGCAGGACATGTACGACGAGATCCTCAAGCAGGGAGCGAAGATCGTTGACGGTCTCTCCTCCTACAAGCAACCCGTATTCGTGTACATCGTACCGAACGGAGAATTGCGAGGAGGAGCTTGGGTCGTTTTGGATCCCTCGATCAACCCTGATCACATGGAGATGTTTGCTGATAAGGACGCTCGTGGTGGTGTTCTCGAGCCCGAGGGTATTGTCGAGATCAAGTACAGGAAGGACAAGGTCATCGCTACGATGGCGCGATTGGACGAGCAGTACGCTTCTTTGAAGACCGCTGCAGAGGACAAGAGCAAATCGGCTGAGGACCAGGCCTCTGCCAAGGAAGCTTTGGCCGTCAGGGAGAAGCACTTGTGGCCTACCTACCAGCAGATTGCTCTGTTGTACTCTGATCTGCACGACAGAGCTGGACGAATGGAGGCCAAGGGATGTGCCAAGACTGAGGACTGGCCTGAAGCCCGTCGTCACTTCTACTGGAGGCTGAGGAGGAGACTCAACGAGTCTCATATGATCAATAAGCTCGGAAAGGCTCAACCCAACATGTCATATGCTGAGAGGACCGAAGTCTTGTCTGGTTTGATCGACGCCGATTCAAGCTCTGATCAGGCCGTGGCGCAATGGATCGAGACTCACGCCGACATTGTCACGCAATACGCTGCTGAGCTCAAGAGCCAATACGTCGCTGACAAGATCGTCGAGTACGCCGAGTCTGATCGGGAAGGTACTTTGGCCGGTTTCGCTCGAATCATGGAGAGCTTGTCTGCGTCAGACAGGGCCGCCTTGGTTCAGCAATTCTCGGGGGCTGCTTGAGCCTGAATATATAAATTACGCAATCTTGGGGTATTGATAGCGATCTTAATAGCACCTTGTCACGATCCTTGTACTATAGTCTTTTACAACCACGCACATTGGTTACGACCATGATGAATCCATTTTTGGTGCAAATGCTTGCCTAACATGCCTAAACTGTTCACGTGATACTTCCGCTTCGCTCATCGCCGTCTTAGAATACCGGATGAAACGGTCACTATCGTTCAGACCGCATCCTTTGTTCTTGATGTTGACGTTGTATTTCCGTGACTGCAGTGATCCCCGCTCTGCATTGATAACCGGAATATAGCTGTGATCTCACCATGTTTCCTCTCCCTAGCAAAAGCCGAACGGGGGCTAGCGTTATCGGCATAGACGATGGCTTTGTTATCGCATGGGACAAAGCAAAGCAGCCGGCTCAGGACCTGGTAAATGCTATTACCAGGACCAATCGGGCTGTCTTGCAGACGACGCATCGTTTTCTGTCGCCGGACAGGGGTGCTAGTCTGTCTCGTGATTGTACTGTTCGATTAGGAACCATGATTGTTGTTCTGGACAGCGAAGATCCGGGATCAATCATGTCAGAAACCCTGAAACCGCTCAGAGAGAGAAGAGAAGCCTATACTCTTGTAGTACCTAACGACGGGCAGAATCCAGCCATAATCAGAAGTACCAGCAGTTTAGGTATTTTTCGCGGTCTAACAACCTTTGAACAACTGTTCTATGCTCCACCAGTGAGTCGAGCATGGGCCAGGATGAATAGTTTTGGGAACTTAACACGGATGATTGCACAGAAAAATGCTCCGAGTAATAAAAACTTCACGGTCAAGGCATTCGCGCCGTGTGTACCATACATCATCAGTGACAAGCCTGCGTTCCCATGGAGAGGCTTCATGCTAGACACATCTAGAAATTTCTTTAGTAAACAGACCATCCTGAAGGTTTATCGTAGTGTTTTACCGCTAGTTGGATAGTAGAGGCTAATTTTTGGTCTACAGACCCTCGATACGATGAGTTTCGTCAAGGTGAGATCGGCATACTCGCGGATACATAACCCATTACGCTCATATTCGTACAACGTGCTTGCTTGATTAGCTCAACGTCTTCCATTGTAAGTGAGGTTCGTATATGGTCTTGTATAGCAGCGTGAATGCGATCTTGAATCTTGGTCAGGGCACATCACGGACAGTCATTCCTGGCCTTTGTCGTTACCTGGTCATCGAGAGTTGGCAGAGCGCGGAGCGTATTCAAGCGATGAACTTTACGGCGAGCACGATATCGCCGAAATTGTTCGATATGCAGGAGAAGTATGAGCATGATTGACTTTACCATGAGTACCTATACTCAATTGAATTTTATTGTAGAGAGGCATTGATGTAGTTATGGAAGTGGATATGCCAGGGCATACCGCCTCAATACAAGCATCACATCCGGATCTGGTAGTAGGAATGGGGCAACAACCATGGACTACTTATGCAAACGAGCCACCAGCAGGACAATTACGTTTCATGCTTCCTGAAGCTGGAACACAGATCCGCGGTGTTCTGAGTGAGTTGGAAAAGGTGTTGCCAAGTCGCTATTTTGCCACTGGCGGGGACGAGATTAACGAAGCCATATATGTACGTTACCTTTTGGATTCCGCTGGATGCTCGTGATCTCAATCATGAGGCCAGGAAAACGACGAGATCAGTCAGTCGGCACTGAAGAAGCAGGGACGAACCCTCCATCAAGCGCTCGACCATTTTATGGGTGGAGTCTGGTCCAGTATGGATCCGAAAATCCCCGTGGTTTGGCAGGAAATGGTGCGCGCGTTCACCTCTAAATTGAGCGCTTATATACGGCTAATGGAGAACATATCGGCAGGTTCAAGAGCATGCGATCCCATCTCTATCTAAAGAGGCAGTGGTTCTGATTTGGAAGAATAGTCAGGACGCTAGCACGATTACAAAAAGCGGGCGTTCGATCGTTCATTCACCGAGCGATTATTTCTACCTCGATCTCGGGGAAGGAGCCTGGGTAGTTCCTGAGACAGGAGCTGAACCCAACGATTGGGATGAACAATCGTTCAAGCCTTGGCACAAAGTCTATTCGTGAGGACAGTGAACCACCTCACCAGGATAGCAGCTTGTTGAGAACCGTTTGGGTCATGCGTACAGCTTCAACCCTTATCAAGGCATTTGCGAGAACGATCGCCATCTCGTTCTAGGCGGGCAGACTGCCCTTTGGACAGAAAGAACTGACGAGATGAACTTGGAAAGTAAGGTTTGGCCAAGAGCTGCAGCGGCAGCGGAGGTATTCTGGACAGGCAATCAGAGGGATGAATTTCCGCTGGGTAGGTGCCTACATCTAGAACGCCCAGAATCACTACTCTGACGCGTAGCGTACAGATGCTCGCCAGGCCTTGGAGAGGTTTTCAGATCTACGTTTCAGATTGGTCTCCAGAGGAACAAGAGCTTCGCCATTGCAGCCACAGTGGATTGCCCTTAGGCCAGGTTCGTACAATTCGGGTCTAGCTGCAGTCCTGGCTTGAGCTGACCGTTTGTCGTCGCTTAGGATCATGCTGAAATGCGCAAACGCATTCGAACTTGTATAGTCTTGCTAAATGGATACAATATGTTCAATTTTTGTGGCAATCAATTTGCAGGTTCTACTCTCGTTCTTGTTGAGCTCGAGACCCCTTTAATATCCTCGCTGTTCTCATCCTCAGCCCGTCCCTTATAAGGCAGGTCGTTGTCTTGCATTTGCGGTACCGCTCCAAGCTCTAACGATCCGTCTTGCTCTTCGTGAGCTTCACGGATGAGACCCGGCTCGAAGTCATCGGGCAAAATGTTCCACAAGATGACTCCTACAATGAAAGAGCTCAAGTCTGTTCGATTTAGGCTAGTCAGAACCTGAAAGGACGCCTTGTCAAGCTAGAACACACTCACAAGGGGTAGAAATTACGATCTCGATAGAGTCGAGGAATCCTTGTAGCCCTGCATTGGTCGTGTTGACAGTGTCAAACAGATGAGTAAGGAAATCTGAAACCAAGAGATTTCCCATTCCGATAGCCAATGACCCAGCAAGGGTGAACCGTTCTTTCCTTGTCCATTTCAAGTATGATAGAACTCGGATACCGGAGGTTACAACCTGTGTCAAAATAGAAAGTTAGTGATGATGTTCCACTCAAAAAAGTGTATCGTCTCACCTGAGCGAACAAGAAAGTTGTCGTGCCCCCCAGTACTGGATTAGGGATGGAAAGGAAGAGACCAGAAATTTTGCCCAAGATTCCGTACAAAATTAGCAAACAAGCACAGGTGTACCCAGCCCCTCGATTCGCGCAGCGAGTGAGAGAGATGACAGCTAAGAAGATGAATGGTGGGCCGATCAGCCTTGATTTTATATTTATGAGTCGGATTTTCACTAAACTGACCATTGTTTTGAGCAAAGATCGACATTGGGGTAATGGTGAAACAACCAGCCAGGAGTCCTGCAAGACCGTCCGCTGCGATACCTCCTTGTACCCGGCTGTCGAAGACTTCTCCGTCGACTTCCAATCTGGACGCTTCAGCACTAGCAGTAATATCTCCCGTAGCTTCGACAGCCAGGATCTGCGAGAAAAAATAGCTTAACTGAGATGTATCCTGTACTTAGAGGCAAGACCGAACATACAGTATAGACCGCTATACCCGGAAGGATTGCAGGCGCGTAAAGCGAAAGCTTGAACGTTTTGACCCATAGAAAAGTGATCGCAGGAGATGAGTCGATGGAGGAGCTGTCCATGTAACCTGCAGCGCCTGCAACGATACAACCAACCAACAAGCCTAAGACGATGGAACAGGATCGCATGATCGGGGATCCGAAAAGTTCCGTCTATCGGGATATGAAGTTAGCATTTCTACTTCTCTGAGCATTGTTTCGGCGGACTCACTGCTACTATGGTCAAGAAAGAAACCAGACCCAAACCCATCATTCTTGGCGAGCCCCAAGTGGCAGGTTTAGGTGCAGCAATATTAGGGCACTGAGCGAAGAAACCCTCGGGAGCGCCGTGACAATTGGATCCACCACCCCAGTTGAGGATTCCTGAATCGCCGATCAGTGCAGCTCCGATCAAGAGTACCTATGACGTATGAAGCAATGATAAGTAAGTCAGGAATACAAGCGCATAGATTGTAACAAGGACACTAACGGCAACACCAGTTACGACTGGTGGGAAAATCTTCTTGAGCTTCCTCGCTGGAACGAAGGACAGACCCATCTCCCAAAGACTGCACAGCATGAGCGTGCCCAATAGCTTTCCGAATGCATCAGGACAAGCCCCCTTGACCATCACTCCATCTGCTCCTATCGTTGAAGGACATGTGCCGTTCGCGTACAACTTGTCGAAAAGAGAGAATGCGGGGGATAGGGTCGCGAAGGAAGTACCTGTGCAAATCTGAATTAGCCACGGTCTTTAGGCCGTCTCGGTCACACTAGGGACTAACCGACAACGGTAATAAGTCCGGTTCCAAGGTAGTACCCTCTGAACAGATGGATTCTCGACATCTGTATCATCGACAGGATTCCAGATGCAATAAGCGAAGCCGAGATCAGGTAAGATTGAGTAGCGGCATCGAATGCGAGATAATTTGCAAAGATGATCGGGGGTACTACTAGTCCACTTTTTTTTTTGAGAAAAGTATCAGCGCTACTTTCCGACCATGCTCGCCAGCGGACTGACCCTATCATAGCCAACGAATGCTGGAATCCAGTGACCAGCTGGATGAGCAGCGGAAGATCGTCTTCTAGCCCATAGAACGGGGATGGCCGTCTATGTGTTCGGTTGTTCCCAAATGGCAATTGTGGCATACACAGCCATTTGTAGTCGAAGTCTCCCAACCATCCATCCCTGAAGTAGACAGAATCGATTCAGCCTAACAGCTCTTGTGATGACCGGTTTGCACCCACTTCGTCGTTAGCTTTTTCTTGAAGTTCTGAGCCTTTTGTGCGACTATCGCGCTCTTTCCCATAGGCTCTGTTGGTCGAGGTTGTTGGTCGATGTAGGACATCTTGATATAGTTCCGTTTGACTATGTTAGCCTCACCGTCAAAGTCGCCAGGATGAGAGGCAGCGACGTGCGAGCTTACAGTTATATCAGGAGCTCCAGTTGCTCGGCCGATAAGGGGAAGCATCCGATATCTTTTACTCGCGCGCTTATCAGCGGATGCAGATTTCTATTCGTTCCAGCTCTCCGGTCCAATCGGGATACGGATATAGGACCTGCTGCTGCTGGCGCTTTGTCAACGCAAGGCAAGATAGGAATATCGAGTTAGCCGTCATGAACGGAGATTCATCTATTTGTACATCATGAGTCATCGAAAAGGTAGTGTTACACGGTCGCCAGCCGGCTTTGTTCATCAACTGACTTCTGGAGTAGCCAATCCCTGAAAGTCGCGCGCGGTTCAATGTACCGCTCCGGTCATCGCGGTGAGAAAGCAAGACTCACAGTGCCCGAGCAGTGGCCGTTCGCTTTTGTCGGGAAACAGGAAAGATATCTGCACCAGCTGTCCGGTGAAGGTGGATTAGCGATTGCTGTGTAGCCCGGAGACCGGATAACTCACGAGCAAGCTTTGGTGGGATCTTTTGTGTCTGGACGAGGAACTAAAGTAAAGCGTCTGCGAGAGATATAACCAGGAAACTATCACTTACAGAAGTTCAAGATCGACAGTACATAAGCGACCAAGATCAAGAACCCAGCCATCACTCGAAGGGTCCAGACGATGTACTTCTTGCGTTTCGTCGGCCTGGAAAGGGCAGGTTAGGCTCAGCAACAGCGATAATCATAAGTGAAACTCAGTAGTGACCGGTACATACAGTATAGCAGGTAGAAAGATGATCCCGCACAGAATTCCAATCGAGTATCCCTGCGTAGGCGTTATCCCGATTCAGGTCACTCACTTCAACGTGCTGGTGCGACGTGAGATACTTACTCCTAAATGGGCCAAACCATCTACGGCGTAGGGTCTATACCAGTAAACTTTAGGCTCTCTCCACAAGAACAAAAAGGTGTTCCAGCTTACATGTACCCTACGAAACATCATCTTAGCAAGACGGCCAGGAGCAATTTATCAAGGCAGAACATACCAACAGCGATGCCTACACAAAACTCGATGAACAAGAACAAAGCCTACCCAGCACGTGGTCAGTTCCAAGCCTTTCTGTTACCAGAACTCGCTTCACCATACCTGTACTCCAGGCCGATTTTCATACTCCCAATGTAAGATCAAATCCACTACCATGACCGCATTACAAGCGAACAAACTTCCGGAAGCGCCGACACTAGGGATCCCCGTTCGAGCGAATTGACCGCCAAGTCTGTATAAGAAGGTTCTGTGGTCATGAAGAGGAGACCAGGCATAGCGTTTCTGATGGGAAGACTTACACGAACCCGAACACTCCTCCAAGAATATAAGTGCACAAGAATCCGAACGAGCCTACAGGATCAATTCGTCTCAGTGACAATCAACTCAGCTTTAGCAAAGCAGAGCTTAGGCGGACCTATCAACTTCTCTAGAGGCGCTGCCACCGTCATCTGAGCAAAGATATTCAAGAAGAAATGCAGGATTCCGGCATGCATGAAGATGGGGAGGACGAATCGCCACCATTCTAGAAAGCGGATTGGAAGATCACTCGAGGTCAGGATATAATCACCGAAAAGGGGAGATCAGAGGAGACGTACGGTTGGGAATCTCCTCGTTCGTGATACCGCCGAAACCGCATATAGATCCTAAGGAGCAAGCCGTCTTGGCCGGACTATAATGACCGGTTTACGTGTCACCAGGAATGATCAACCTCGCGTACGACCGACCGACTCACTTGGACGTATCGTTCAAACAAGCTAGCAGCGTAGTAGGTGGCTACCGCAACTATTCTCAGTACCCTGACAATCTACGGAGTTGAAACCGAGAGGAAGAGGACTTACCAATTCGACAACGTATTTCATACAAGGAACAAACCTAGATCCAGAATGGATCATCACCCCCGCACTTGGTCCGATCTTTTGATCGTATCGCGGATTCGCATAGTGAGATCGATTCAGCCAATAGATATGGTGTAGAGGGAGGACTTACCATATAATTGAATGAAGGTTTGATAGCGATAGGTGTACCTTGAGCTTGGTTTTGACTGACTAATTCCCAGATGAGGATCCCTGCCATAGCTGTTCCCGTCCCATGGGTACGACCTCGATCAGCATGTCTTTTCTTGATCGTTTGGTAACCCGATTATTACCTAATGTGAATATCCAAGTAAGAACGGGCCAATTCTGTCTTCCGATCTTATCCTTTCTCTTCTGAATCTGTTGTTCGATAGTCAACTTGGGAGGTCCTTCCAAAAAGTCAAGGAGTCTAGAATAAGGTGATCGTTTGGGTTTACGACTTCCATAAGATGGACTGAGAGGGGGTGGGGATGAATCTGGGCATGAAAACAATGTCAGAAGAAAAGATGAAGATGGTTGAAAGGAAATACTCACTCCCGCCTTCGTTATACTGAATCAAACAAACCCCACTCTCCCCCGCTCCCATCTTCTCCGCCTCTTTCAAACCTCGATCTAAATCCGATCCCTTACCCGCTCTCGATTGACGGGGATGATAATACCCCCCATCCTCACTAACATAACTAAGCCCATCGATGGAATGTGAGTAAGCCCTATTGTGGGGCGAACAAACCGGAGTTTGAGGACGGGAACGATCTTGTAAAGGGTAAGAATTCTCCGTCTCGTTTGCGCTGAAAGGTGGGGTGGAGTGGGAGGGGGTTTGGAGGAGAGAGATGGACTCGTTCGGTGTCAAGCTAGGGGTAGAGGATCGGTCCAAATGACTTGTATGGGCGTGGTAGGAAGGTGGAGAGACGTTCATGTTGTCTGAATGCATGAGGAAAAAGGTATCAGCGTCCCTAGTTGATAGAAAACCCGAAAGTCGCTCACCTTGATGAACGAGCTGTAGATCCGCCGGTTTAGAACCCAAATTCGGTCTAGAGCCTATGAGCGGCATGTTTGAGTAGGCTCAAACCGTATCTGACCAGTGCAGCCAGTATTCTGCAGTCGAAAGCGATGAAATACTCGCGACTCGAATTGGAATTTCTAGAAATCCCAGAAATCCGTGATTTGTATCATTTGATGGGAATCTCTGAGATCTCGCCGTACCGCTTGGTTTCTCGCTTAGCGCGCGATCACTTTGAAACTGGAGGTTCCTAAGGTAGGACGATCACTTGTTCTCGTCCCTCCGATCTAATGTGTCCAACCACTCAGGTGCCATAGACTATTACATTTGGGTTCGAATCGAGTCTTGTGCTGTTCATGGACCATGGGGTTACATAGGTACTGATGCTACCATCTTCTGTACACTCCGCCAAGCAACCTATGGCGGCAATGACATCCTTGAAAACGGCTGGTATTGCTGACCAAGGACGAGAAGTATCAGAAGCATACTACAGCGATCTTGGGTGCAAAGTGAATAGGAACGAGCACACGAACAAGACGACATATTCCAGCGTCGTTGGGTCGGAGGGGCCAGGTGCGGCTGGACGACCTGAAACGCCGTTCGCCCTAACCTAGCCGAACCGGCATTACGTAATCTCCGAGATACCGTACCGGATCCTTGGCGTTTGGCTGTGCGCGCTCGACAGAAAACAAAACAAAACAGACGCGGTTTCGAATCGAGGAACCCCTCATCAAACAGGTTTTTACAAGGATTCAAGGGGTTCGATCATGTACAACCACCACCACCACCGCTGCTCGTTCTAGGGTGGAGAGACCGTCCTTATCCCATCACAATAGTCTCGGCCAGGTGCAGGGATTCTGACAATTGGGCACGTTCCAGGGCTGTAATCATCACGCTCGCGGTCACGCAAGATCAAACAGTAAACAGAAGAAAGAAATCCAACCCTTCCTTTGATCCTCTCCGGGACTCGCACTCTGTCACCCCTTCTTCTCTCGGCTCTATCTGAAACTGGATCATATTCTACGAGCTCTACAGGCAAACGAATTCTAGCGAAGAAAAGACGGGCTACGCTGGGGGTTTTAGGAACGGAACTTGAGACGAGACAACAGAAGTGCAGAGTGATTCAAGCGATTCAAGCAAAGATCTCACTTGGAGATCAAACGACTCTCAGATCAAAAACTCATCACTTTCCGTCCCATTGCTCCAGCCAATCGAATCCCTGACTGTGACTCTACCGCTAGAACATAAAACCAACTACGGCGATCACCTCGACCGCTACTCGCTCGACTTGCACTGCAAACGTTCGTCCCCCACGCGGAGGAGAATTATTCTACAACGATTTACACCGAAATTCAGAAAATCACTTCCATCTGCCATCTGAGTGATTCTTATTGTTCTCTTCTTCTCCGACGACAAAGACAGGGAAGACGTCGTCGTGCAAGTCAGCTGGACCGGATCAATAACAATAACCGCAAGCCAGACACATCACGCCGCAAGATCGGGGTGATACAAGATGATCTCTTTTCCAACCATCCAAACAGTCCCGCTTTCACCCCCTTCCACATCCACATCAACTCATCTCACTCAACAACAAACCTCATCATCGCAAGGCCTACACACCTCGAGTGTCCCTCACCCTCAACCTCATCGACCCGGTTCGAAGAGGTATCAGTCTTACGCCCCTTCCGTCTCTCTCTCACCGTTATCCACATCGGGGCAAGGGGAGGAGGAAACGAGGATCAGACCTCGGTTGAGTTCCGAGGGAAGAGGAGGGAGTTACTCGCCAGAGTTGAAACGAAGGGGGAAGAGTGCGTTGGGAATGAGTGAAGCTATGGGAACAGGAAGGGGGGTGAGGAATGGTCCATCTCATTCACACTCGCAGTCGAAATCACAATCGCAATCGAAATCGCAAACGCAGTCGAAATCTCAGATGATGATTCAATCACCTAACGAGCTCTACGCGTTTCCTTCCTACTCATCAAACGGGTCTGGATCGGCGGGAAGACCGTATGAATCTATAGAGACGAGGTTGAATCTGCCCACTTCCGCATCACATTCCACCTTCAACAACCATAACAATAAGAGGAAAGAAGATTCATCCCTTCGTACCACTTACGCTAGTACCAAAGAAGATTCCCCAAACTCTTCGAACGCATCGACACCTAACCCAAGTACTTTCTCATCCATCATCAATCACTCGCCTTCATCCGGGTTACGTCCGAGATCGGGATCGATCCCACTGGCTCTTTCTTCTTCTCGAGCTCACGAGAGGGAGATCGCTAAGGGTGTCAGGATCAGTACGGCGGTGGATACCGGGAAGGAGGGGAGGATGGGGAGGGGGATGAGAGGGATGGGACTTGGGACGGGCTTGGGGGAGGGGGCGAAGAGCAGAGGAGAAGTGGAGAGGAGAGGATCAGAGGAGGAGGTTTTAGAGGTCAAGGTGGTTCTGCTCGGTTCTCAAGGTGAGTGCCAGAGCGATATTTCGTTTCGTCCCGATCAGCGTTCATAGTGCCGATCGCTGTGGATGATAGGTGTTGGAAAGACGACCTTGGCTCGAAGGTACGCAGAAGGGACGTATGGACCTTCTACGACCAGAGCTACTTTGAGTACAAGCTTGTTTACGCGAAAGTTGAATTGGGAAGGTGGTGAGGTGAGGTTACAGATTTGGGATACCGTGGGGGAAGGTGAGTCTTTGCAGCAGAAACAAGGCACAGCGGTTGGGCCGGAGCACTGATTAGCGTTTCGGTTGTGAAATAAGAGAGACATCGTTCCTTAACGAAACTGTACTATCGAGGTATGTTCTTCGTTACAGTCTCGTTGAAGTGGATGGAAGGACTGATTATGCGTTGCGGTGGGATTTCAGGAGCACAAGCGGCTATCATCGTTTACGATATCACTTCCGATACATCGTTCCAGGACGTGCAGACATGGTTGTCCGAGTTACGAAACATGATCGACGAGGTTCTCATCTTTATCGTCGGAGCCAAGTGGGATTTGACAAAGGAAGGGAAGAGGACGGTCGATCGGAAAAGAGCCAGGGTCACTGTAGCACGATGGTTAGGTCTGGATGTAGGCGATGGCGGTTTAGATCTGGATATAGAGAGGATGAACAGTCCTGGACCGGGATCACCGATCGTACCAAGGAACAGACAGACGAGCTTGTTCAGGTCAAACACGGTCGGATCGCCTTTAGACTTCAAGCCGGAGAAAACACCCTTTGACCGGGATAACGTAGCTGCCACTACTCCTGTAGGACGCCCAGGCGCTTATCGGTTCTTCTCCCTCTTGTCCTCTCAACCTCCGACACCGACGAATGAACCAGTGAAACCGGAGGCACCGGATAATGCTAATCTAGCACCCGGATCGAGAGGCGTCACGGGGGCGAGATCGAATTCGGCCTCCGCTGCGGCGTTGATGTCGTTCACCGGATCCCCACCTGGCATTCGCACACCTTTGCCTACATCTGGATCCACATCTGGGCTCAACTTGATGGCGGCCACATCTGTCGCACCGAGAAGGAAGAGCGAGGATTGGAGCAACAGTCGAGCCAGGGGTGAGGCGTTGAGAGCGATTCAGGGAGATCTTACTGCTTATGCCAGTGGAGACAATTCTTGGAAACGTCGGTCAGGAGAGATCCTTGCCGGATGGGAAAAGGCAGCTAAGGAGCAGGAGAGGGAAGTGGAGAACACGAAAAAGGTGGAAGATCTTTTCGAGGATGATCCGTATTGGGGAAAGAAGATTGTCGGTACAAACGTCAGGATTGGCGAGGTGTCTTCGAAGATGAACAAAGGTCAGTTTTTTTTCACTGACGCAGTTAGATGGAAGCACCGGGTGTTGATTGGCTTTGCTTCCTAGGTATCGATCAACTCTTCGCTTCAATGACTGCTCAACTCGCTTTGCGCAGGCGACAGATCAATATGGAACGGCTCCGCAAACAGCGCGAAAGTGTCTACCTCAATACCGCAGATACTACTGACAATACCAAAGGGAAACATGGCTCCAAGGGCGGCAACCTCGGAGGAGGTTGTTGTGGCAGTTGAGCGCTCCTTTCAGCTTGGGACCTACAAATTCCCGCCTTCGCGCTGTCGCGGGACGACAGGACCAAACCACATTCAAGATTCTTGCATACAATGACCGACTTTTAATGACTGATGACTGGACGATTCTCTGCTCGACTCAGCAGTATGTAGCTAGATTGTAGGATATGACGACCTTAATGATCATGATTTCTGAGCCTTGCTATCCTATCAACCCGAGGACATGCTCGCCGATTGATGTCCGCGCGATCGCTTCGTCATATCGAGTCGGGACGCTTGACGACTTGCAATCGGGTTAGCTTTGTTGTACATAGGTAAATTCTAAATTCCTTACCTACAACAAGTCTTTCGATCTGACTGAATTACAAGAGTGATAAAATTACAATATCGTCGTTCAAAGCTCCTAATAGAGAGTAGACGAGATTTCAAGCTAGAACTTTGGGATTCAAACAGGGAGCGCATCATCTGACTACTCGACGGACAAGGATCATTTGGGAGGCCGTCCTTGCACGAAAGACTGAATTAAGCTAGTAGACAATGGACTCTTCTGATGATGACGATAGCTATGTATATGTAAGCCGTGTTTATCGATGATGATCAAGCCACTTGATGCTTCCAAGGCAAAATGCTGACATTCCCAACTTGCTAATCAGTCCGCCTCAGATTCTGAAATGGATGGGGTGTGTAACGTTGCCTGTCCTGTCTGAAGGTGCCTCTTTTGACAACGCTTTCTTGAATAGCTCGAGGTGGATCGATCGTCAGCAGTGAGACACAAGAAGGTGAAGAAGAACGAGGTCGATCCTCGACTGAACCGTATGGTTCTGGCGAAAAGCCTGCCCTACGAGACTGAATCGTTAGAGGAGATGGACACTAGACTCGAGCATATCGCTGCTAGATTAGTAGATTGCATCGAGGCTGGAGAATGGGCTGATGCCTTTCCATACTGGGTGCGAAAGTTACAAAAGTAAGCTGCTGGCACACCATCAGGTGGCGGACAACGTATGGAATTGACGATTGGCAATTATGATAGTTGGATATCTATGCGATACCCTATGAAGAAGAGCATGCGAGTACATCTTGGAGCTCTTTTTTATGAAATCGCCACTACCCCAGCTTTTGGACCTCATGCCAATGCTGTTGCATCGGGTGCAGTTGAAGTGCTATTGAGGTATGCCTCATGATCCAGTTTGTGTCGTCAAGCCAACTGACATTCAGGCGCCCAGACCCAAGAAACTAATTTCCATCAAGGATCTCCGTTTGCCATGGCGACCTCTACATGATATGTTAGCAAAAGAACTGTTTCCGAAGCAACGGAAAGCTGGACATACGTTAGTTCTTGTTTTTGTCGTTCTAATTCGGCAAGCTAATCGCAGGGTTGTTGTAGCGATGTCGGAACCTCGCTGCTAGAAATGGCTGAAATAGTGCAGCGATTCTTCCATCCGTCCGAGTACGAAGACATGTTGGCTGCGATCCTACCTAGATTACACGGGGATGATATTGATGTGAGCACGGACTGTGGCGTCTAAAAAGATCGGTCATTAATCGCTCGTAACCGCAGACGATCCTTGCTACGCAAGCCTTTCTTGTGCATTTCTTGCCATACTCACATCCCCAACTTTGGCTACCTGCTAGTAAGCCACTTATCCGTGCATTCTTCGACTTCGACTAAGTTCTTCTCCATGCAGTGTTCAAGATCTGGGAAGGTATCAACAGCGGTTTATATGATGAGCAGATGCTGGATCTGCGTAAGTATGCGGACAAATCGTTTGGATCTTGGCATATCACTGATCTAATCTGTGTAAACAGTGGCACAACTATCTGTGATCCATGTCAACCCGAAGGTGTCTAACCCTAAACGGCTAGAAACCATTCCGAAGACCCCTGTCAATGACGAGGAAGGAGTAGAAGACCTCTTGGAAGGGGACGAGATGGATGTCGACGGAGTACATGAAGTAGAAGACGTCGATATTGAAGCTGATGGCTGGGCCGGCATCCGAAAAGAAATCGGAATCTTGACCGAGAAGGACTTCCAAACAGTCATGGCGAAATGTCTTCGAACGATGGGCACACCAGTCGGAGGATCGATAGCAAGCGCAGCCGCAGGAGCATTGTCTCCCATGGATACTATGGCCAGCCAAACAATTCTCCAAATGCGCAAGCCGACCAACCGTCTTTTGGCACTGGCCGAGATCATCGTCTATTCGATGGCGGAAGACTCGCCCGCCAAATCAGGTTCGAGCCTTGCTACTCCGGGAGAGTCCACTCCTGTTCCTGCGGCTTTGAAACGCGTCAAGGCATCAGGTAACGGACTGCATCCAAGCAGCAGCACAGACAGTTTAGCAGACGCCGGACGTCGTGCTGACGCGAGCAAGACTTATCTGGCAGGATCGAAATCGCTCGAGCACCTTGCTAAGCTCATTGTGAGCTGCGAAAGCTTCTTCCATCCTTCCAATCATGGACAGTGGACCCAAATATTGGCGGTCTTTATTCAAGATCTAGCTTGGCAATTCACGGCACGTTGGAAGGCAGAAGAATCGTCTTCATGCAAGACTCCTCCGGAATGGAGGTTGACCAGTGATATCAGGCGAGAGTTTGTTCTCGTCCTCCGACCTGTAGCGTTGATGAGCATCTTCGCCAAAGATGGCATATCTGCCGGTGCAAGCAGATCTTGCCTTCGAAGTCTTTCTGTGCTCGAGCCAGAGCTTATCGTACCAGCTATTGTGGAGCGAGCTATCCCGAGTCTGACCAATTTGGAAGAGACCGCAAGGACCGCGGCTGTTATCAAGACACTTGGTGACGTTTCCTGGGCAATGGTTTCAAGACACGTATCGAAGTCCGGCCCAAGTCAGATCCCGGGCATCCTTGAACTAGTCTTGGCTGGAATAGACATGAATGACCCTCAGAAGACGACATCTACAGTGCTGTTCCTCATGGGGATCCTCCAGCACATACGTCTCGAACAGTTGCCCGAGGAGTCCCCCGAGGGCGTGATGGCTGGACCTCGGAACCCTGAGCCTCGTTCAGATCTTGCGGTCGAACGCAAAGAGGGACAAGAAGACCAACCAATGGCTAGTCCCGAAGAAGAGGATATGTATTTCCGCCAAGCCACAACCGGGTTCTCAGCGTGGATTACAGACTTCCTGGGCCGTATCTTCCAACTGTACGACAATATGCCTGAAGAAGGTGAAGGAAGAAGTTTGAAGGCAGGAGTTTCGCAAGAAGAACGCACAGTCGCGCTCGTGAATGTAAGGACATCCAACGCATGAGTTTCCCAATGCTAAGCTAATACCCACCGTTACAGTCAATGATGGAAGGGGTCCTGACTAACCTATCGACGGAACGTGCAGAGAAAGTCATTGACGAGATTTACGACCACGTTACAGCCCAGGTTCGACCGAACTCTCTTAGAGTCATTGGTGGTCTCATTTTGGCCTGCTCCAATACTTATCCAACGTATACGCTCAAGAAATTTTTGCCGCTATGCATTCCACGCATCAAGACTGAGCTCAGCTTCGGCGCGGCTTCGTCCAGAACAACCACTACAACGGTACCGGTGGCATCTGACGCTGCTCTCCACTGGCACATGGTATTGCTTTTGGGAGCAGTTTCTGGAGCATCATTTGAAATGCTTCAATACAAGGAGGAACTCGTTTCCTTGTTCCATATACTCATAGACAAGACTTATGCAGAGATAAGTTACTCTTGGGCAGCTCGTATCATCGAGAAGGTCATCAGCGGTATGATGAGAATTTTTGCCATGGAGGGCCGACTGGTCAACCCTGATGTATGGGAATCAGAAGACTTCAAGTACAATCACCATCTGTACTGGGGTAAAACTTACCGATTAGCAGACATAAAAATTGATTGGCATATCCCATCTCAACCTGAAATAGATTTTGTTATCGAGTTGACGCGCATGATTTCGCCCTTAATGGACAAGTTAGAAAACTTGCTGGCCGAACCGTCCCAATCGCTTGAGTGGAACAACGACTTCTGCCGTTACATTTCCTACGTCAAATACACGATCGCTGCTGTAGCTCAAGCTTGGGAGGAGTCACCAGCAGACAAGACTGGGGGCGAAGAACATAGGGGTCTTCCGTAAGTTTAGTAAATCATTCGCACTGCGTCTGCCATCTAACTCATTACCGTCGGTACAGTCATGTTCCGAAGGAACTCATCGAGCGACCAAAACCTTTTGCGGCAGGAGTGCCTTTCAGCGACCCAAAAACAGCGCAATATCAAGAACTCCAAGCTTACCGGGCACGTTTCGGTCGTATCCTGCATCAAGCCGTTGGCGTGTTCAAAGCTGAAAAGGAGGATAGTTCCATCGACGCTGTCCGCTTGACAATCCGTTCGATTGGGACATTCCTGACAGCTTATGGTGTGGAGCAGAAAGCTTATGCAAACTTATGGAAGGCTTACTCCTATGTCGAGAAGCAAGCCAAGGTCTGGAATCGGCAGAAATCGATGCCTCGTCACCTTTGGATCCAAAGAATGGAAATCTATCATGCGGCCCGGCTTCGATTAAATGCCCAGAGAAGGGGCCGGTCGGGGCTAGATGACGATCTTATCAAGGACTTGGTCTCCCTGGCGATTTCACCATTCGTCAGAACACGTCAGCTTGCCCAGGCTACTCTTACCTCGGCATGTGCCCTGTACGACGGCGTCTTCCCAATGATTATACCGCTCCTACTGCCATCGCTAGAACGTGGGGTCGACCCAGATGTCATGAAGGGTGCTTTGTACACACTTGGATCTTCCACCTTGCGTCAGACTGCAGTGGCCGATCCTCGTTTCCTCAATCCTTATATCCTTACTCTGCTTCGAGCGCAGCATCAGGAAAAGCCTACGATACAGTCACTAGTGGGAGCCGTATTGGATAAGGCCGTTACATTATTGAATGAACCTATGACTTTGCAACAAGGACGTGGCCCAAAATTGGCTATCGCCATTGAAAGGCTACTCTCAGGACTGTCTGCAGGATCGTCCGATGTAGACCTTCGTCAAAGGGCGACGCTTGGTGTTACCGAATCAAAGGCATTCCGAGACAAAGCTTATCTGGAGTTGATACCGCAAGTCTTAGCCATTGCTCAAGACCCGGCCACCCACTGGAAGTACACTGTGACCGCCGCAAGATTGCTCAAAAATCTCCTCAGGCGCGACATGGCTACCTCCGGTGCTGTAGCTGAATACTTTGTCAGCAAGATTCCCGACACCCAACCCGCCTTGTGCGCACATGCGCGACTTGCTACAACTAGACTGCTATACCTTATCAAGCTCCGTACACTTTGTCAAGGTTCGGAAGAAGCTCTGTTCCTCCAGAATGGCAAGAACCCCTTGAAGCGGTCTATCCGTCCAGAGGTACTGGGAGACAACTTTACGAAGAATTACCTCGATAGTTTCCGTGTCCCGGTGGACGATAAGTCGGAAGAAGATCAATGGATGCAAGACAAGTCATCTGCAGGCTGGCTGTGCTGGGGCGAGAACATCATACAAAGTCGTCTGGCCAAATGGGATGAGAACCCGTTCAAATGGGAATCCGATTCCTCGGAAGCCATCGAGGCGATGCGCAAATACGTCGACGATCCAGCATGGTGGAAATCCGTAGCGGAGAATTGGGCTCAAGAGAAGACTCGTAAACATCTTTCTGCAGACAATATCGATGTCCTTCGGTCATTCTGTCAAATCTACCAGGATCTACCTTTCAAACACCTTCAACCAGTAATGGAAGTCTACCTCGATACAACTGACAAGGACAAGCAACGTGCGTTGGCAGAATTACTCGCTGGACTGTTGCGCGGCATGAAGCATTGGCCCGGTAAAATGAGAGCTGGACTATGGGAGTGGTTGACACCACGACTGCCCAAGATATACAGTGGAGTCCGACCAGACACGTTCAAGTATTGGTCCGGCTTCTTCGAACATACCCTGTATCAACGCGATCCGAGACGTATGCAGCCCATGGTGGATTACCTTCTTGAAGTGGGGCAATCGGTTGATTATACTCAAGATTCAGCCTTTGAGCTGAAGAAGGCTACAGCTTTGAGCTCGTCCCTGATGCGTTGCTTGGCCTGGCGATTTGAACCTTGGGCTGATGACTTCGTGAAGCTATACTTTGGCCCGGCGATCAGCAGTGACTATGTTGACATCCGAAACCTCGTGGGCGGAAACATCATGCTGCTAGACAACGTCCGATGGCACCCATCATATCCCTCTCCTCGAGCGTTTTTGGAGGATTGTCTGCAAAACCCCGAAAAAGACATCATGGGAACCAAAGGGCATCTGGGTGAAGAGATGAAGCGTTTGATAGAGATGTTCCCGAAATGGCGGGAAGAGCGACCTTCCGGTCCTAGCGCATCGTTATCTACCTACGATAAGACAGGATCGACTGTTGCGCGTTGGCTTTATACTGGACTATCTGACACTCACGCACCTGCTGTGTTTAGTTACGTTCTACCCATATTGTAAGTCTCCTTATCAACGCAGCTTGTTAGCATTAACTGATTATACGCTTGCTCAGACCGGAAATCTTCCAAATGAGAGAAATGGTAGACTCGGATGATCTTCACAAAATAGCTGCGTTCCTTCTCGTGTTCGTCACAGCCATCACCCCTCCCATCGCGGTGGTCAAACCACTTATGGAATCGCTGTTGAAAACGCTGAAGGAATCTCCAGTGAGTTTAGTCTCGTATCGACGCCCTGCAGAGGCTTATTCAATGTTTCATCAGTCATATAAAATCCGTCTACACGTCCTGCCTATCTTGAGTATCGTCTATTACCGAGAGTTGCCCTTGGTTGATGAGGAGATGGCTGCAAATATCATGGATGTAAGTGTCGCGAGACCCAAAAAAAGGGTTCCCTTTTCCTAGTATCAATCTGATTGTCGTGGTGGTGAAACAGGTATTATCGCAATGTCTTCAGGACGAAAACCAGGAAGTCAGAGAGACTGCCGCTGCGTGAGTCTTTGCGGATGGTCCGTAGTGACAGGCTCGATCTTACCTTATGCGTCTTATAGAACCTTGTCAGGTGTACTTAGGTGCTCTCAACGTGCGAGCATTAATGTTTTGAAGGTAAATGAAAAGCATTTGGCGATTTGACGCCTTCGGGATTCCTAACCTACTAGCACATCATTAGGAGCGATACATTCGAGACATCAAGGCTTCGAAACTCCCGAGGAAGAGGAACGCTGCAGGTGACTTGAACGCGGATTATCAAAAGGCCTTGATCAAGCTACACGGAGCGATTCTTGGAGTCACCGCTTTGTAAGTTTAGACCTTTCAGTCGACCTTTGTCGAAGCTTGCTAACCGCGAGACGCAAAACAGGATCGAAGCCTTCCCGTACACCGTACCGAAATTCGTACCGCAGCTACTTACCGAGGTCTTGGCGGAACACGCATCCGATCCCAACCCGATCAGCTCGACCATCCGAACGTGTGCCGCTTCCTTCCAACGATCACATGCGGATACATGGTTCGAGGACAAGTTGAAGTTTACCGAGGATCAGCTTAGTAATCTGAGTTATGTCATTTCGGGAACGTCATATTGTGAGTGCAATCGATTCGGGTTCGGGTCGTCGGTTGCTATGGTTTTGCTGATCTGACCATACATTGTGCTCTAAACTATATAGACGCTTGAGAGGACAATTTGATGTTGCTAATTACGACACGCGAAAAACCGTTTGTTGAACTCGATAGGAGTGCGAATTAATACCTGTATCCATATCTGACCATGATTTTACAATGCATACCAACCTTCCGTAGCTTCCGTGAGTGTTTTTGGGAACATGGCTAGAGCTAGAGAACGGCCTGCGCCGATCAGGTCCAGCGAGATCGACTGTAACGAGCGATCAGGCCCATCGAAGACAACTTCTGCATGACTAATATTATGTTTAGTTTCGATTGCTTGCCGCATAGTCGAATTTTCGGTCTTGAGCTTAATGACCCTTAGCAATAAGTTAAACTACCCCACCTTCAGATTGATATGTGCCACCTGCAAACGGGCGTGTTCCGCTCCCTTCTCATTCTCAGCTTCCCGTTCCCTCTGATGTGGCGTGAATCGAGTCGGAGAGATCTTCGCTCGCCCAATTACCCTCGGCGATCTCCGTGTGCGGAAGCAGATCGTGTTCGTATGGTCCATGCTGAATCTACGCGATCCAGGGTTATCTCCAGAATCTCAATGTCGAGACAGATATCCTTGATATCAATCAAACAACCTAGCGTAGTCATTGTCATCGGATCAGAGCATAAGGATGAAGCTCCTTTCCTTTCTGTTACTCCTACAGGCATATTGTACGGTCGTCTTCGGCCTCACACTGCCTACCTCGAAACAACCCAAACCCTTTTATTCCCCGTTACCTTCCCTTCGAGTGCAAAACGACCTCGAATTGTCCTGGGTCAAGAACCGACACGAATTCGTTCCGGAAGTGTTGAAGAAGTAGTAAGCCCCCGTCATCCAGTCTTCGCGTGACTCATATGGCTGAAGACCTGGCTCGTTTGATAGCGGGTACGATGCCTATCTGATCTCTCAGCGAGAATATGCGGAGGATACGATATTCCGTTCCCTGGTGCCTAGCACGACCGTCTTCTCCGCACGCAGGAGGACGATCTTTCTGTTCCATACAAGAGGGAACGATACGGGAGTCCCTAATCCTTTGGTATTGATCGATAATACGCCCCAGATCTGGGAGGATTTGAGACTGGCGTTGGATAAGATCGGACCGAAGAAGATCGCTTTGAACGTGAGCACCGGCGTTCAGAGTAGTCTTGTAGTCTTTTTCTCACCCAAATTGGTTTGGTTGGGGATGAAATCCAGATCGACCCGGACTTGGCGTTCGGTGATGGACTGCATACGGGGGAATCCCGTACCCTCCTTTCCCACCTAGGCTCTTACTATTCCTCTTTAACCTCGAGCGAGCGTATGGTTCCTGTCGAAATCATCGCAACCCGTACAGGGGGTGAGGAACAGTTGAGTACTTATAGGGGGATGATGAGGCTTGTTTGGGCTATGATCGAAGAGGGGTTTTCGGAGAGGGTCGTCAAGGTCGGGGAGACTACGGTAGAGGTGAGTATCGTCGTTGAGGCGGAGAGAGGTTGGTATTGAACCGAATGGATGGTAGGATTTGGAATGGTGGTTTCGCTCTCGAATGCAATCCGTACGTTCCCTTTACGTATAGCTTCAATTGAACTTCTCACTGACTCCTTGCCACCTTACGACCTCGCCATGCGCAACACGTACAGCTAAACGTAACCACCTGGTTCCATCCGACCGTAACCGGCTTCACCTCTAGCGGCACCACACCCCGCATCCTCCCTTTATCCAGAGGCACGATGCTTCACGTCGATATCGGAATAACCGCGATGAACATGAACACGGACACACAACACCTAGGTTATATCCTTCACGAGCACGAGACGGACGCGCCCAAAGGTTTGAAGGAAGGATTGAGGAGGGGGAATCGGATGCAGGATTTGGTCAGGGATGAGATGAGGTTGGGGAGGCAGGGGGATGAGGTCTTAAGGAGTGTCAGGGAGAGGATGAAGGGGGAGGGGATCGAGGGGTTGGTTTATTGTCATCCTATCGGTAAGCCCGCGTGCGATAGATGAATAGGGACGAGGTCGATTAATGAGATTACGAACATGGATAGGCGATTATGGACATTCGGCTGGACCGGTGGTGGGTATGACTAATTTACAACGCTCCGTACCGGTCATAGGGAGCCTCCCGTTCTTGCCACGAACATGGTCAGTCCCGTTTCCCGTTGCTCATTCTCATCTCTCTAATCGAACGGAGTGACAATCCGATCACACTCAATGACAGGTTCTCCGTGGAATTATCAGCCACGCATGTTATCCCCGAATGGAACAACCTCACTCAGACGTTCCCTCTGGAGGAAGACGTCTTTTGGAACGAGGAGACGGGAGGATGGGATTGGGTTTACGGGAGACAAGAAGAGTTCTGGTTGATCAGGCCTGAGGTTGTGCGGGAAGACGGGGATTGGATTGGGAGGCTGAGGGAGGTTGTGAGTGGGTTGGGATGGTGGTGATACATCCGTGGTATGTTAAGTTGTACGGTATGCCGTGTTGTTGTTGTTGTTGTTGTTGAAACGGGGAAACGGGAATATCCCGGGAATTGAGAAATTGACGGGATGAAACCAAATTTAGATCAATCATTTGGCACGTGATTCGCAACTTTGCAAGTCTTGAAACTCTGTTCGAGTGTTTCGAGCTCGGTTCATCATTCGGATGGTTTCAGTTCAGTCATCAGTCATGTTCACTCATGCTGTCAATATGGTCGAGTGAGCCGAGTAAAAGCGAACGAGCCAAGACTACTTCTGCTCGCAAGTCGGCTCGCTCGGTTGAGGGAATATCATCCCGCTTGGCCTTGAGTATCTCGGACGGTAAGACCGAATCGTCAACGACGAATCTACGTTCAGAGGCCGAGAAGCAATCAACAACCACCCACCAGCCACACTACTAGCCAGCAACGGAATGGAACTAATCCATGAGATCGAGGCGAAAATAGGCCAAGCAACCCACCGAGCCCCACAGTCGATGCCTCCTTCCCCAGTCGACGTGGTCTGTAATTAGCACTTGGCCGCGCTAAATCGGGACCACGTCACGGCGGCCGCGTTGTCTGTCACGCCTGCCATGCCTTTACCCCACAGTGACAGCTGGTACCGGGTCGACATGTGTCCTGTCTCGGCGACAGTCATCTTCCATTCGCTACGGCCGTCTCTGGGTCCCCGGACTCGCTCTCCCTCGAACGATCGAAAGCGGGGAAAACGTCGTTTCTCATGGTGATTGGCTGAATAAGCGAGCGACTCGAGGCGAGTTGGCTTGTCGAATATAACGCTCAACTCGCGAGTTGCCCCACAAAAACAGAATCGACATCGAATGTAAAACTTCTGGCGATACAGCGATACATCACTTTCAACCTCACACACACACTCAAAAAACCTCGCATTCCACGCACACCCACACACACACAACACAATGTCCCACGAAGTTAAACCTCAACGCTCCCCACACGACCTAGAAGGTTCTTCCACCGTCAACGGAGGAGGAGACTATAGGTACGATGGATCTGCAGGTTCCGTAGCTCGGTTCGTCACCCCCGGTGGAAACCCCATTGACAATTCCCAGCCTGCTTTCCCTGGTGAGTCATTCACTCTTCCTCTGGTGGTGTTGTCGATCTCGTACCCGTACTGACCTCGTTCCACCTCTCATCAGTCTTCCATCGTAAATTCGCCAACCCCTCTCCCCTCGGTCTGATGGGATTCGGAGCCACGACCTTTGTCCTATCCATGTTCAACGTCTCCGCTCGAGGCGTCACCACTCCCAACGTCGTCCTCGGAATGGCTTTGTTCTATGGAGGATTGGTCCAGCTCTTGGCCGGGATGTGGGAGTTCGCCGCCGGTAACACCTTTGGAGCCACCGCTTTCAGTAGTTATGGTGGATTCTGGTTGAGTTTCGCTTGTCTTTACAGTAAGTTTCCGCACACACATACATTCACATAGTCTTTGGCAGTTGTTGATTGCCCCTTTTTCGTCGACTTGTAGTTCCTCAATTCCAAATCCTGACCGCTTACGATGGGAATGAGGATCATATCGCTTCCGCCCTCGGAATCTTCCTCGCTTCTTGGTTCATCGTCACTTTCGTACGTCTCACGCCTTGACAATCCTCGATGCGTATCAACAAACTGACACCCCTCACCTCTCAGGTCTTCTTCGTCGCCTCCCTCCGATCCTCGATCGCCCTCTGCTCGCTCTTCGGGTTCCTCGATATCACCTTCCTCCTCCTCTTTGTCGGTGAATTCACCGGAAAGGCAGGCGTTCACAAGGCAGGCGGTTGGTTCGGACTCATCACCGCCGGAATCGCGTTCTACATCGCACTCGCCGGGTTGTTGACAAAGGATACCAGCTTCATCACCATCCCCGTCGGAGACCTTTCCAGGGCCTCGACCCCCAAGTCTCAGCGATGAGTGGGCGAGGTTCGGTGATTGGGTGGGATATGTTGGGACGTTCGCGGTGGACAGATGTATGACCCGATACGCACTTCGGGGCAGAGAGAATGGTCAACGTTGGGCTTCTTTATTTCGTTTCGATCGCTTTTTAATGGTACTCGGTCCAACAACTCTATGTAAAATACATCAATAATCAAAGAAGCATCGTCCATACATATACCTTCAACCGAGCCCACGAGCAGCGGTTCATTTCGGCTTTCCGGCGGGTTGGAATACAACGCCGTGATCTGTGACTCGTTGGTATCGATGTGATAGCATCCTTCTCGAACGCAATGACGACAACTCTTTGAGTGTGTAGTACATGTTGCACTTTCACGGTCTGAACAGCAGAACTTCATTCTTCTACCTTGTAAGATGAGAGGGCCGTTTTACTTCGAATTGCGAACGGCACTGTAAGGCAGCGAATTGAATTGCGGGTGCACAGACGCGACAAAAAGAAGTCTCCCAAACCTGATTCGAACAGGTGACCGAAGGATAAACTGAGTTACTATTACAGTCCTTCGCTCTACCAACTGAGCTATTGAGAGGTAGATGTCTGGATCGGCTGTTTAGCAGATATATTGTTAATATCTTTTTCGTCATCCAAGAGGATTCAATCTTGTTATAACCATGACATGGCCCTTCACGCTCTTCCGTTCATCATATCACCTCGATAGCATGCGGTATACGTGTGATGCAAGAGGATAATAGTCAAAGGCGATGGTCATGCTCCGCACACGATAATTGAAGGAGATGCAGATGTGATCAAGGGCAATGAAGATACAATCATGTCGTGCTGTACTTCTGGTTGATGTTCGGGCAGATCTGATTCCTTCATGTGCGCTTCGATGTTCGACCCTAACAGATTGTGCAGCTCGTTCACAGACGTCCTAAACAAGATCCTGCTGCTATAGCTGCTATCGGACGTTCTTGGGCTCGGCGTCGGGCGAAATCCCACTCGCGAGATCTCAAAGTTGGTTCCGGGCGACCGAAGTTGGTTAGACGCTCAAACGGAATCTTGATCCTCATCTCGATATACTTCGACCTGATCGCCCGACTAGGTAAACCCAAGATTACTTACGGATAGCGGCAGCTTGAGCAGCGTCATACCGACCCCGGACGTCGCTACTCGTAGCGGATCACCATCGATCTGAGCTTTGATCATGGCGAGCTTCAACCAGGAAGGATCTTTACAAATCAATCCACCAGGCGTAGCAACAATAAAAGCCAGCATAAGGAACGCTCAGAATGTGCTGCAAGTATCTCTGACTCGATTACGACGTAATCGATGGAACATACTCGCCATCCCATTGTTCTGTATCGCATTCTTATGGCTCGTACCCTTGAGACCTCCTCTTCCACCTAGTTACTCTCACGAATGGAAAGAGGAAAGGTGGTTGGAACAGATGGATTTCGATAGCGAGATGGAGGGGAAGGTAGCGGGTCGTTTCGTAAAGTGAGAATCAGTTCCGCATCTATGAGATCTCGTCTGACGACGATGGCTTCGTTCAGTTTCGCACCGATCAAGGAAGAGGGTGAGCGAGTTGAGATACCGGGGATGCTTCCCGTTTCTTACCAACTTGTGCAAATCAGGCTTCAACTACCAACTACAAAGCCTAATGTAGGTTCCATGTACAAGCTCTACGTATAACCTTCTTCTCGTTGACAGGGCCTGGCTCGAACAGATTCCAACAGGAGATAGCCTTCCTCGCAAATCGTTCCTTGGCATACCAGCCATACCATGTACATGACTCGGTCAGTCCACTCGAACAACCTGTTAAAGAGAGGATCGATCTCAAACAAAGCCTACCGTTCACAGGTATTCCCGATCTCACCTTTCCATTGGCCTTTGAGATCAACTCGGATTCCGATGACCGCAATGGTCTGGTCAGTCGCAAGTGGTTTCGAAGGGTTGTTCAATCGCCGCAGAGGTGTCCCGTCAGTAATTCCTCGCGATTCTTGTTACGTACTACATTGAAATTTGTGCAAGTCTCTAGATTGAAGCACTTTTCTGATGTCTGTTCGGCAAGCGAGATCCAACATGTGGAACTACACGTCGATACCGCCGCTGCGGCTCATACGGAAGAGGCTGTGGAGATGATGCACAATATGGCTAGGAAGCTGCAGGATCATTCTCTTGGTCGATGCGTTGAGATCTCCATCAATCCCTTCGATAGAGAGTAAGTTTTTCATGGATTCTCACCACTGATACGAGCAAGCAGCATTGACCTTCATCCGCTACAGATTCTTCGAGTCGCACTTCCCGGAAGCGCTCTATCCTTCCCTTTCTCAATCGCCAGTAGTCAGGCAGTTCTCCTTCTCTCCTAGGGTACTGGCGATCATAAACCGCTCACTGGATTTACTTTCACCCGACGCTAAACCATATGCGGACGAGATCGAGTTGGTCAAGAGACCGAGGAAAGATTCTCCATGGAAAAACCTGCTGGCCTTGCATTTGCGAAAGAGTACGGATCCTAATTATTGTTCAAGCTTGGGAGACCGTTCGGCGTGAGTCGCTCGCTGTGTTCTTCGAATGGGTTCTCATTTGGCTGACTCTGATTCGTCTCCTCACAAAGCCCGTTTGTGGGATTCAACAAGTTACCTAAACATCCTGGAAACGAAAACGTCCCAGCTCCTGCAGGTATGGTGCCTGCTGCTCGGCAGGGACTGTATTTGGCAAAGTGTGACCCACCTATTCTGGAAATAATCGCTCGGGCTCGTCGTATGCGCGTCAACCATCCCCAACTGAGATCAATTTACATTCTCTCGAACGGAGATGATTCTGGCTTCGTCGCAGAGGCAAGGAAATGGCTGGAAAGTGACGGTTGGGACAGGGTATTGACCAGCTCAGATGTCGCTTACAAGTGGGATGATAGAGAGGTCATCGAAGCGGTGGATACGGAGATTGCGAGAAGATCAGGAGTGTTTGTGGGCAATGGGGTACGTCCTTGATGAGTATACGAAGGAAATCCTTAGCTGACACTTCGATCCACTCCAGTTCTCGGCACTGAGCAGCAACGTCGCTCTGCTACGAGATGCAGATGGTCGTCATACGGATTTCACGCAGTATTGGTAATTCGGACATGTAACATGTACTCGTATGTTAGGGATCTATCAGTGTTGGATTTCAGATCAGAAGTTTGGGAATCTCGCTGCGCCTGAGAGAGTTCCCATGGGGATCCTCGAGATATGATTGATAGGGAGAGAGAAAGTCCTGGATATACCTTGCAGATTGTTCCCTTTGTTACGCGCTACAGCCAACAAGTGCTGCTCTTCATTGAATTGAATCTCTAACCAGACGCTGCTACAAACGATGGTGATACATATCAATAGAAGATGTAGACGAAATCTTAGTGACATTCCATCAACGTGTCAGAGCAGCTATATTATGTGGCTTCAAATTTCCAAGTGACGTTATCGTAATATCGAAATCGTTCTTAATTAAAACTGTCTCTTGACAGCAGCCGACCACTCGGGCGAACGATACAGAGGATGCGAACCCCACTTGCACTAAGAGAAGGAAAAATCCATGTCACGAGGGGTTTTGCACAGTCGAAAAGCGGGGCAAAAAGAAAGCCCAATATGGGGCTCGAACCCATGACCTGCCGATTAAACACTAATGTATTAAGAGTCGGCTGCTCTACCAACGGAGCTCATCGGGCTAAGCGATGCTGATGGTTTGGATGCACATCAATAACTTTATATTTCTAATTTATTAGTGAACTCAGCATTCGGATCTGACGCTCGGTTCTAGATGTTCTTACTTTATATGGTTACAACGAGCGTTTACACACGCTAGATCCAGTCGTACTTCAACCCCTTTATCGAGACTCGATAGCATCTTGTTCCTGATCAGAGTATATATACACGCGCATGCTGATCCTGTCATCTAAATCTACAATCGATGGTATCTTTTCGTTATGATCGTCATGTAAATCCTGTTTACCAGCCCTGATCTGTCGTTAATTGTCCAATAGCCTGCGCAGCCAACCCACGCAGCACAATAGTTCTAAAGGAGGAAACCGTTGAGTTTAAAGCCTTGTAGCGACAGTGAGAACATTCGATACTTACTTTTCGCTGCTTGCGCTAGATAGTGAGAGGTTTTCGACGCTTATCATGCCCATATCTCGCAATGCTTCTACACCGCCATCCGAGGTTGTGTCTACCGACAGTCGCGATGGTGTTCGAGTGCCATCAGAGTACATCTCGCGACGCAAGCTGCCTAGAGCCAGAACGCTCGTCACAGCTCTGAGAATCCTTGGATTTTCCGTGACCAATAGACTTAAAAGGAGAGATTGCCAATGCGCGAACCTGGTTCCAGACAAACCAGTCAACATGATAGATGCTTCTGCCAATCAGACACATGTGACTCACATCATCAGGACCACCTCAGGCAGTTGATTGGCCGCATCAGCCAATGTTTCCGTCAGTAGGATACGCTCGTCGTCGCTCTTTCCAGCGGCTTTCAGCATGGCAAATAGGAAGGTAACCAATAGCACAGCGGTTGAATTGTCTCTGTATTAGTACGATTCGAATGATCAGCGCACGAAAAAGCACCAGCAAGGAGCGAAACCCACGGTATCTCTAACATGGAAAGAAGAGAAGGCATGTTACTGGCCTGGCTGGGGTGAATGTTTAATGTTTCCTGCCAGAGAGTGCGACGAGCTGATTCAGATGGCGCGACGGTATATAGCACAGCATAGATGGGCAACGCAGCACCTGCCACCAGCGGTGAAGATGCTTGATCTGTCATGGTCAAGCGAAGGAGGTCTTTGAAAAGCTGATGTGTCTGAGCCTTGCTGCTCTGCTCCTTAAGCCCGGGAAACAGCAAAGCGGCAGTCGAGAAGCCCCAGTTCGTTTCGGTATCGAAATTTACTCCGGTTGCAGAATCGAGATTCGCGTATATCTGAGTTCGCTTCTCAAGCAACATCTCGAAAATCCTCTGCTGGTCTTGTGGGTTGTGGACATTTGCCTGATCCAAAACAGCTTGGCAGAGTTCAAGCGCTGATACCCGATAGGATTGCTTGGACGTTTGTAGAAGTGTAACTCCTAGCCACCAAAGGCTTCCGGACCCATTTGCGTATCGACTATCGCGGGACACACCCTTGACCATCAATGACAAGCACCTTGCCAGACTGACTACGATGTTCTCCGAGTCGGATGCTGCGACTGCATTTTGAGCTGCAACGATGAGCTGGTACTGTTGCACATCATTCTGGTTGAATCGTATTCCGGCTCGACTTTGCTCTGTCCTGACTCACTAGCAGGTCGTCTTCTATCTCTCCCGATACAGCGCTAATCGAGAAGACTCCGAAAGCTACCAAAGCACGGTGTTGAACTGCATCATTGCGCTGGAAGCAGCTGGCAGAGAGCAAACCGGAAAGACGTGACATCCATTGATTGAGCGTGTCTATTATGAGGAGCAAGATTGTGAGAATAGACAGGCGGACCAGAAGACCGACTTTGCGCACCGTTGTTTGGGGCTGCCCAAGTCAACGCTTCCATAGCAGCGGACCAGTAGGCTTGGAAAGAAGTCAACATCTCTGAGTGAGTTTCATTTCTTCTCTTGTTGTCCTCGGAGGTCTGGAACAAACTGAGCCCTTGGAAACGAGCCAAGAAAGCTTCTGGCTTTCGAAGTCTGTCCTCGGGATCATGCTGAGACATAGCAATCGCTGCTCTAATCGTGGCTGAGAGTGCGCCTTGAACCGATGACCGGACTTCAGGCGAACCGCTTCCGACCATCATTAAGAGAGAATAAGCTATATCGGGCATTGCCGCAGCGACGTCGGCGAGGGTCAACGGCTTTACTAGCCTTATCCGTAGAAGCTCAACAAGGCAGGTGATCTTCTTCCAGCTTATGTGGGTAGGAAGCGTTGAACTAGGCTGCAAGCAAGTACTGGCGATTTCCTGACAAAGAGCGTGTCAATGAAAGAAATTGGGCGAGACGGAAGCAAGAACGCTCACCTTTCGAAGGGTAGTGGCTAGTCGGATAGTCAGACCGTCGGCGTTACAGATATCCAACGCGCGAGCAATGCGGCCTATTGCCTGATAGTTCCTGCTCATCTCGATCGCTTGAGCTATCAGGGTCTCGAGCACGATCTCCTGAACTTCAGGGTGGCTCTCATCTCCGAGCTGCTTGAAGAGGGGATCAACCCAAGAGAAGTCCTATAATGGTTGCCACACAACCGATGTTCAGCCGGTGAGCATACCCGGAAAGAAATAGACATTCTCACATCTGAATTCGCAGACATTAGGTCAACCATAGATCGCGTAAGATTTCTTGCCATCTTCAAGCGCTCGGCGTGCATTTCCCCGTCAACCATAGTTTTCGAGATGCTTGCGCCTAGCCAAGCTGACGTCAAAGTCACGAAAGTTGTACGACATTCCGCTGGCACGTAGCTCAACAGACGTATTAACTCCTCTGCCATCTCCACATTCATGTGCGGCAGATACTTCGCCAATTCAGTACCGATTCGTAAAACGTGATCTATCGGAGGATCTGAGGGCAAGGCAAAGTTAAGTATGCGACAGGTCCAACATGAAAACTACTCACCTTCCATGCGCAGACTTCTAGAGGAAAGCCCGAAAGCGAAACATTCGTTGGCACTCCTTAGAAGGGATGACGCTTCCATACGACACTGGATATCGTCCGAGCTGAGAAGGGAGAACAAGGCCGCACACAGCACGACTACTGAAGTGGTCAATCGCTGAGTTTCCTGCGCCTTAAAGCGTCGTCTTGTTCGAGTTGCCTTCATTTGTGATTTCTTTGCCTCCTTGATCACTCTGAGCAGCGGACTCGCGCCTGTAGCAAGGACGAACATGGTAAGTCACAAGCAAATTGTGTATTCGAAATAGAGTCTCAAGCCTACCTGGTCCACTAATCTTGCTGAGAATCTGATCGCCCACTTCTTCGATCGGGAATACCTCGGTCAACTCTGCGCTCATGCCTTCAAGCAGCTCCTGTTTGACTCGGCTCTGCAGGACCACAAGCCCATCCTTGTAGTACCCAAGAATAGGTATCTGTCTTGCGTCTTCAATCTCGTAAAAGACATCGTAGTAGACATGTTGTGCCGGAATTTCTGAAACTGCGACTGGACGGTTCGATAGAGTTCAGTAAGGGCTGATAAGCAATTAGCTCGAAACACTTACGTGAGATGCTTGGAAGATCTAGATTTGTGTAAGGGATGTGTGTCATTAATTGGCTTGGTGAAGCTACGGCCACAACCTTCGTGCCGAATTCCAATCCTGATGTGATGTGAAAGACATAAGTATTGATGGGGTTGACCGTTCGTGCGCATAACATACCGGAACAAGTCATCAATATGAAGATGCTTCGGAGGTTGGGCAGAGTAGCAAAATTGGGTTGATAAAGGGCGATGGTTCGAAGGCCTTGTAAAAGGGCGACTGGGAATACTGCGAATAATCTTGCAGCAAACGAAGCAAGAGGTTGATCTTGGAACCCTGTAAGATCGATAATAAGGTCCCAGCTGGTAACATCCGAGAGCGACTAGAACACCGTTTCATCAGCTTATGCGCCCGAATTCAGAATCGGGACTTACACGAAATATATGCTTCAGGAAAGCCTCATCGTAGATGATGTCTTCCTCTCCCGCGATAAAGTAGAACACGCGGGAACCCTGAACAAGATATTAATAAAATCAGTAACAACGAACCAATATCATCGATTGCAACTTACAGTCGAGCTGGGCGTTCCTTCGTAGAACCACGAGGTAGCCTTTGCATGTTTGACCCCACGGCGTCGCAACAAACTAAATGAAGTTGTTGTCGTTAGATGAAGTAGTTGCGCCTTCACAGCTCCGAAACCCACTCGTTGTATGATTCGGTCCGATCCATTGCCGAATTCACTGTGCCAGCAGGAGTTCTCCTCAAGAGCTCTATCAGAGGTATGAAATTCTCTACCGTAGGATTCTTTGCAAGCGCGACTCTGCTGTCTTTCTTGGTAATATAATATCGTAGATACGCCTCATCCGCTTCAATAGCAAGGGGGTCAGTCGATCTAGTCACATGAACATCCTCGTCAAATCCAGAAGGTGATCCAGACAGAGGTGCATGACTGCCTAACTCAGTCATGGCTTGAGCGATTGAGCCAACGTTCTTGCCAATGAAATCATTCAAGCTTAGCAGTTGCATTTCCTTAGCTGCAAAGTATTGATTGTTGGCCACATTGATTATCACCTTCGAGATTTGGACCAAGGTCCTTCGATGATCGGCAGATATTTGCAGGTCTAGTCGTTCCGGGGAGATGATGGCTGGGCACAGGACTCGTAGAACGAGGAAACTCGCTACAGCTTGACTACGCGCCTCTGGAAACTTCGTCATGGTGGCGGCGGAGACTAAACCTAGAACTTGGCGTACTGGCCCCGGTACATCCATCGTCCTTGTCAGATCGTCCAATATGAGCTGTGACAGCTCTGCAATTTTGCTTGGAGAGTTGTCGGGCTCGGTATGCTTCATCCGTTCTATGAGAGGTGTCAATAAAGCTCTCAGATAATTGAATCCTACAGTACGCAGGTAGTAGGCGACTATTCTCGTAGTAACTGAATTGGTTCTAAACAGCTGGGCTTGAGAATCTGTAGAGGCAACGCTCAGTCAGAACCGAATTCTGTATACTCAGGGATTCTGTCTTGCCTGTCATGCGGATTTCCTCTATAAGCATTCCTTTAATCAAAAGGAGCAAAGAACCTTCGCGTTCCCAACTCCGAAGTATCGCCATAGCGAGCACATCGCTGTCATTTACGGAGCATATTTGAATCAGGGCTTTCACCAGTCGCAACTGGGAATTCGCCAAAAGGCGCTAGTCAGTACGGAATCACACATGACAACCCCCTCTAAAACTTACATCGCGCTGTAGCAGCAACTGATCGGGCGAATAAGGTGATCAGTTTGATCCGGACAAACGGCACTCGCGATTGACTGACTTTGGTAAATGGCTTAGTCTCATCCTCCTTGACTTCTGGATTCAAGACCAAATCTACATTGCTATGCTTCAAGACCTCGACTGCACCCGCAATGTATAGCGTCCTGACATCCGCCTCTGGAAGTAGAAGTTTTGGTGACACCACTCGAATGGCAAAATCAGCGTTGTTGACCATCAGATTCGTTATGATACGCTTGGTCCATCCGTGCTGTGCTCCGCCCTTAATCTAACGGACAACAGTCAGCGTTAGATACATATTGACGATCTCCTTTACGATCACTTACACCGCTAGCCTCAGAGACCCGTGTTGCGTAGCGACCGAAAAAGTCCATATGGGACGCGAACAGTTGTACAGGCGTCATGTGACTGTCATCGATTGATTCAGTGTCAAAGGTACAGCCTTCGCTTAGCTTCGCCAGAGCCTTGAGGTGAGGAGTATCATCAAGCTCTTCTCCGGCTTTTCCGCGCGAAAAGGAAGCGTTTGGAGTTCGGTGAGATCGTTCGCCAATCTGGGCACGAGCTTCCAGCCAAGACTCTAGAATCAAGAGTAAGGAGCCTTTTAGATTGTTGTTCAGAGAAGAACAATCCGCTGCTTCAGCCAATTGGGAAGCGATCCGTGCTCGACATCTTTCAGCAATAGCACCGGACATTTCGTCCGCGTAGTGCGCAAGCATGTAAACAAGCCGGGATAGCTCAGGTGTTTGCTTGAGCGCTTCCGTCCCATCTTCGACTGTTCGTTCTTGTATATTTTTCAGAATTGAGGTGCAGTTATCGACAAACATGTCGAATGCCTCATTTCTTTCGACGATCCCATTATTGATACTATGCTGCATAAGACTGAGACAGCGAATGATTTAGTCTCATAGTAACAGCTTCTCGATTCAAGGGCACTCACTTGCTCAGCTGTAAAATCAACAAGCGGAGATGAGGAATTGCAACTTCCGATCCCACCTGAACACTGGTATACCTGATTACAGGTGAATCTGCAACCGTAAGGTCCGTGATCGTTTCGAAAAATAATGGCAGCGACGCTGCACTAAGTGAACCCTCCCATTTTCGCAACAGACCCGAAAGTTCCGAGTTGGAGCGCGACTTGTTTACGTCGGTCGATGACGAGCCACCATCGAAAGCCGCCAAGAACAAGGTAAGGTTCTGGAAAAGGGTATTTGAGGGTGTGACGGCATGACGAGATAAGTTATCGTTACTGCTCTGTATGCCTGTAGGTGAAGTTCCCTGAATGATGCTAGCGGATAGCCGCTCGAAACGGCAGTATTGTAAATCCCAGAGAGTTTGAGAGGCGACACAATGGGTCGCATGACGCCTCAACAGCACTCGAATCCTGCTATGCTGCTCACTTCTCGCTGTTTATAGAACACCTCGTCAGTAAGGCTTAAAGATAATGATTCAAGCTTTGCTGACCTTCTTCGCTCAACCTTTCACTTTTCACGTCTTCAGAAAAGCTCGTCATGAACATAAACCACCGCGCAGTGTCCTGGTCCATGATGCCGGTATGCTGCTCAACGCCTGTGAAGACTTCTCGCCTTATGGCAGTAACTGTCACCAAGAACCGCAAGGTCCTTTCTACCTCTTCGTGCTCGTTAGAAACCAGGTAGGAGATCGTTACGATATCTGCGAGCATGAGAGCCATAAATAGCTCAGATAGGTTGGCTGAGACGCCAGAGACCTAGAACGAAAAGTGAAAACGTTAAACTCTAGCCATTCAGGCGACCCGTTCGAGCTGAGCCTACAGAAACCATTTCCTTCGCAGTTCGCAGCGATAATTCGATCTGAGCAGTGAGGTCAGAAACTGCAGTGGATAACCCCGACTTCGTCGGTTGAGCAATCAAATGATCAATACAACGCAATGCAGTGTCCCGAAGCAATACGGCACTAAAAAGAACCAGTCAGGTAATGTTTTCATAGAACAGGAACGCGATGTTGATGACCTACTTCATTCTGTTCAATGTGCGCTTCAGTCCGATATTTACGGCTGAATTGTAATCCAGAGCCATCAGGTGCGTTTGAATCGATCGAATAGCGGAAGCTAAACCATCTCTTTGCCCGTCGCAAACGGCTTTCGGTGCTAGAGATGACATTGCGGCTAAGAGCGCAGGCAGGCTGTCTTCGTTGACATCGATCCCGAACCGGTGGTCGAAAAGAAGTTCGGTTTGCGGATTGCCGCTGCCTGACCTCCCTAGTCGGGGAGCAGGAGAAGCCTTCTCAAAAGCCCACGCAGGCTCGACCGCATATAAAGCAAACACACTTTGAAGGAAGTTGGTCGCTTCCTGTACGGTCTGACTTTCCGGGCGACCAGTATATCCTCGGAAAAGTGAGTTATCCGTGATGCCTTGAGCAGATAACACACTTTTGATAGAGCTCTTGAGCCACCTGCGTAGGGTTGGAGCTACCATTTCTCTGAGCTGTTGAGTGGATTTACGCTGAGGGTGCATGTTGACCTGTTCGTCATGATCGAATCAGCCATCCGCCTCTCCAAAAGAGATACCTCTAGGTAGATGAACCTACTTCTGTTTCCAGGATCCAGCAGCTAGTTGCCAGCATGGTTCTGACCTTCATCGTAGATGTATCCGTAATCAACGACGGTACAGCATTGATGCAGAAAGGAGGCTTGACCAAGTACAAGCTACAGAACCCATCGATGAGAAGGTTACTGTCTCTTTGCTCTGACGTCTGAGCATCCCCGAACAGAGCGTCCTATTTTACATGTCGCTTGATAAGCCAAGATACATCGGAACACTTGTGGATGGCTTACTTTGAGTTCACGCATGATATCGCCTACCAATTCTTGAAGTCCGGTTCCAGTCATGCTCAATGGGACGACCGCTCCAGCACGACAAGCGTCAATGTATGCTTGAATCACGGCATCTTCGACTACGTTTGATCTCAGATTCTTCCTCAAGACTTCCAGATAGATTGTCTGTTGTGATCGGACAGAACGTCAGATTCTGCGTGTAAAGCGATCAATCTCATTTGCTCACTTTTTTCGTCGAACCGCTTCCAGTCGCTTCCCCTTGCAGGCATTTGAGGAGGATATCAGGACAAACGATCAACAACGCCATCTTGGCAGGTCTGAACGCTCGCAACCCCTTGACGTTCTCGGGAAGAGTTGCAAGACTGTGTACCTGGTCGAAAAGGGCGTCCGCACCTCCTTCGATACGTTTGCCACTTCTGAGAAGTTGAACGAATTCTAAGGGATGTGATTGAACCCAATTCATGATGATGGACTCGATCGCGTGTGCCGCTGCCGGCTGTGCAGATCGTTTCATGTGCATGAAGTGAGTAGCGAATTCTGTCAAGCGCTAAAAGATCAACGACTGAAATCGCGGAAGGGCAAGGTCTAGTGGACTGACCTCTAAATATGGCTGTCAGCTTTGCCTGATTCACACTACACCAATCCAACAGCCTCAACTCGATAGCATCGGGATGTTCCTCCGGCGCTGAACTCAGGTAAAGGATCCTGTTCCTGATCCTGGCGAAGACGACCGGCCAAGAGGAAGACGATAGGAAGTAGACGATCCTTCCTACCATTCGAGCGATCTCAAATAAGAGACTAGACACCCTAGGAATTCCCACCACGCCGATCGCAGTGGATTCGAGCGAAGCATTACGTCGATGCCCTGGTCGACTCGCTGCTCCCGATCCTGCTAGGGATGACCCGAAATCCGCATTCGCTCCGGAAGTAGAGACAGACCCGTTCGTTTGCAGATCTTGTGGTTGCCTGTAACGAAACCCGATATCTTCCCCTTCCAGACCAGCGTGTAGTTGACGGATCAAACTCCTTCCTAGAGAAGGATGGTTCGTCTGACCCTTGGTCATAAAGGTTCCAGCAGGCGGGCCTGTATATCCTGCAATGCTCGCGACCGAATTGGATACCTCATAAGTGGTCATCCGTAAGAGGAGTACCATAGTGGACAGGATGAACTTGGCAAGAGGTTCCTCTATCGAAGGAGGGTTGGGCCATGGTTTATGATACCTGTTCTCATCCGGATCGATAGGTTCAGAAGTGTTCCTCGTTCGTGCTGATCGATGATGGTGGTGTCTCCAATAGGCGTCCATACAAGAAGAAAGCGTTCGGAGGATGAACAGCTCCGTTTCGAGCGTGTTGACTGGTAAACTAGCACTCGAGACGTTCCAAGTTTGCTTTTGAGGGAGGAAGCGAATGCGACGGACCGCAAGGTCAGTCTTTCAATCTCTAAGCGGGCAAATCTCGTCTCACTCACCTTTGCAAGTCCATCGAGCACCCCGGTCAGAGCATGTGCGACGACGGACAATCGAGTTTCGGCTAATTTTTCAAGCCCACGGACTGTCTCCTGTACGATCGGGTCCATTTCCAATGTCCCTAGCGATTTGCCGGACGATAGAGGTAGCTATTCGTAGAACCAGAATCAATACCGCCATCCGATCGACTTCAGCATATGCGATACTCACTTTGACAAGCAACTTGTTGACGAGAGCTCCTACTGCCTTTTGCTCTCCCGTAAGTTTATCGAGGTTCATCACCCCCAACCCTGCACTCCCGAAACTGTCCACACTGCCTTTCCTGGCGGGAGAAGGTCCGCTGGATTCGTTGCTACCATTCCCCACGTTCATTCCCGCAGCAGCGGCCATCCTTCCGTCCGGCGTTATCAGCGTAGGAATGGAGGAAGACGAATTGACATGATTATTCGTCGAGATCCTCGCCAACGTCTTTTCCTTCTCCTTGATCGATTTCTTCTCCTTTTTCGAGAGGGAGGGGTTGTTGGAAGTGGAACCAGGGTCTTTGAATTTGAAAAAGTCTTCTTCGGCTTGTTGAGATTTCTCCGCTCGGGCTGATCTTAGATCTGAACGGGTTTGGGCAGAGGTGCTTGATCTGGTACGGTTTGTGAATGAGTTGGGGAGAGTTCGACCGAACACGGAGGCAGGCATTTTTTCGAAGAGGATGGAATCGGGTATGAGATGAGGTGAAGCGGGGTTGGGCAGAGGAGAAATGAGGGAGATGTCGTGGTTAAGAGATTAGGTGAAGGGGTATCGGTGAAAGAGAGGTCGGTGCCGAGTCGAGGTAGAATGAAGGTGAAATGGACGAGTCAGATGAAGAAGGAAACAAGAAGGAAAGTCGAAAGAGCCGTATCGAACCTCTTATTAATATTGAAAAGCTCTTTGGCAAGATCCATCTTGATCAGCTAGCCGTAGCTACTGCTCTCTCCTTATATACGATCTCTCCTCTCCCGCGAGTTGACGAGTAGCGGATTGATGAGAAGCAGATTGACAAGATCTTGCTGATTGCTGACTAGCTCCCGCCCGGTGTGTTTTGTGTGAGTGAGATGGAGAGCGAGCCCTGATCGGAGCCCACGTCGCACGTCGAGAGCGGAAATGAGCAGGAATTTATTGATTGAATTCCTCGGATTGATGCGATTGAATTTTTCCTGCCTTGAACTGTAAAATGACGCTGCCGGTCCTGCCAGCTGCCTCGTTCGCTTAGAATGATAGAGTGGAATGACAAGATTTGATCACGGGGATATTGTCGTTTCAGGCTGGTGGACAGTCTTCCGATAGATCGGACAGAGTTCGTAGTTGTGAGAAAACGGATGAGATCCGATACGTTGATACGGGCTGTCCTCTGCGGTGGTACCACACAGCTCGAGCTAGAGGGTCAAAGGGAGGAGGTCACCGATTGAAAGGATACCGATGAGACCTTTCGAAGCTGTGTTCTCGCTGTTGATCGTTTCGATCAGAGACAAAGGAGGAATGTGGTGTATGTGGTGTCTAGAGTTGTCCGTTTCAGTTGCCCTGCCTCGCCCTCGTGCCGTGTATCAGAGTGGCCTCTCTGGATATAAACGGAACCATGTTCCTTTCTATTGTCTCACAATGTCCGTGATGGCTGAACGCTGACTGATCCGAATGGGTCTAACCAACTTTTGATCGTGTTTCATCATTTCTGATCTTCAAAAGGTTGATTGTTCTCTCTAGCTCTCATCATCGGAAGTTGAAGGCGGATGCAGATCCGGCGGCCGTTCCGATCGGTTTACCTAATACTCGTTCGGAGCCGACGTGGATGCAAGGTCAAGCGAGCAAGCGACCTCTCGGGAACAGCTCTCAATGATATCGAGCATGATGTCCTTCTCTTCCGATTTTATCGCCGTCATCAACAGAATACGGCCACTACCGCTTGGATTTCCATCAGACAGGCTTTAGTCCAAAACAAACACAAAACAAACCACCATTTAAACCGCGTAGATCCATAGCGAAGCATCATCATGGTTTACCTAACGAGATGGGAGGATTTCGAGACGGTCAGTCCTCCTTTCCTTGCTCTCACATATCCTGCATAGAATAGTGGACTGATGAGAGCGTACTACACGCTGTTATTCCTAGGCTGCAATGGAGCTCTACAAAAGATCAGCAATCAAGGTAAGTGCTCTCAGTCTCTTCCTCTTGTCCGTACTAGACTCTCTCCATACGAGCTAGTCGAATTGGCAGACATCTGTGGTACCTAAGGATGAAGCTGATATCGAACCCTCCATGTTCTTAGACGAGATATTGCGTCAAATTCCGACCAAAGGATGGAGAGTTGATCCTCAAAATAACGGACAACTACAAAGTCTGTTCCTCCTCTTCCAACCCTTTCTATCGCTCCGAAAAACTGATCTTTTCCTTCGTCCTCACTCAGTGCATTAAATTCAAGACGAAATCATCCATCATTCTGAACCGATTCGAAGCTCTTAACCTGCGACTACTCCTCTCCATGTCCGCTACCAAACCACAACAACCTTCCTCCTCCACAACCGCAGCCGTATCCACAGAACCTCCAGCAGGGCCGGCGGCAACGACATCAGTACCGACAGGGGAGGGAAAGATGGAGGATACCGTCATGAAGGAACAAACCCCGGCCGAGGGTACGCCAGGGAAATCAACGGGTGGAAAGAAGAAGAAGAAGGGAAAGAAATGAACGGGGTGTTCTATGGACAGGATTATTGGGGGGAGAAGATAGTTGTATTTATAAGTAATCGGATGCATCATTTACGTTTTTCTTGGGGCGATGAGTCGGGTTGGAGGAACGGGACGGAGAAGTCGAAGCTTGTCTGGCTGCCAATCTGGAACGTGGATCGTTGGGTCTAAGGTGCAAGGACATGGAGACTCCTTTGGTGGGGAATTGCACACATGCGGAGAGGGAGACAGATGCTGTGTGACTACTATAAAGACAAAGGTCAGCTCATAGCCTTGTCCATCACAATCCAGTTGCCCTCAATCCGTTCCTTCAAGCTCTGAATGATCGGTACCAACCATACAGATATCAGATTCCTACTGAGCGTCACTGAACATGGGTGTCCTGGTCTTCCCCATCGGACATCTGGTCTTCATCACCATTGTTATGACGCTGCGATCTTGGCTGACAGGAGATCGAAGGTAAGGAAGAGGGATGAAGGTTGAAGTCCCCAATATCGCTGCAGATAGTGTTGACAATAATGGCGATTTGGTCCGGAAGCTGAATAAGTTTGTGACAGCGTTGCATTATCGCCCAGTGCGTAGCGTTTCTTCCCAAATCAGGACGAGGTTGAAACTGCTCAACCTGAACCTATTCCATCCGGTTGGATGACCAAGCACCTTTCCGCATGTTACCTGCCTCTTTTCACTGAGAATCCAACTTCCTTCTGCGGTACGGGAAGCGGTCGCATTGGATTTCGAGAAAGGCCGTAGGGTATTCGATTCGGTTGAATCGACAACCGCCAGGCAACGGGATCGCATCAGAATCTCGCCATTCTGCATGTCCATTCAGGAGGTTGTTCAAGATCCCAAGCAACTGCGTTTCGATTCCACATACGGTCAGACCGATACAAAACGGACATAAGGACAGAGATCTACCCATTGTACCAGCTAGGTTGACTCAACGAGGATCAATGTCGTGTTACAGTGTACGATTCGCAGCGGCTGACTTCCTAAGCTACCTCAAGCATCGCAGGACGTCTGAAGACCTTTAACGCACCTTCAGCTCTTACCCCGATCCACTAGCGAGTCTTTCCGAAGATCCACGTACGAACCTACATCGTACCGGGCTGGGCGAACATTTCTCACTGGCAGCACTCAAAAAGATAATAGCGGTATGACAGAGGAGCGGTGCTTATCATACACAAGCCACACTAGACAAGAGTCTCTCCATCACCTCCTGAGGATGAAGAAGCATACAGAGTTGGATGATGCCTATGCGTTTCACAATTCGGCATTCCATCCCCTCGACGGAAAGGTTGATCCAAAGACGCCAACCAATCCAAAACTGAAAGACACCCCACCCACAAATATGCTGCTCATCTGCAGTACAGGTATTGTGCACCGCCCCAAAGAGAAAAGGTCTAACCGAGTGTATAATCCCTCTCGGGTCACGCTCATGGATGCAGAGCTAGCGATCGATACTGTGGGCCCAAAACGTCGCACCCCACCTCGCTCCTCGCTTCCCGAGATCCGCCCGACCCTCAACCTGAAACGCGCGTCTTTCGGACCCGACACCGCCCCTTCCCGATCGACACGCTCTGCCAGCTGCCAGAACACCTAAGCGACGTGATCCCGAACTCTAAAAGATAAAGATGGATAGGGGGAGGACGAGTGAGCGAGTGAGCGATTGATCCGTCCCCTCTCGATCCGCGATCCGCCATCCGTGTCTTCCCGTAGGTCTCCCGTAGGAGAAGGATATATTGCCGTTCGCGGGAGATCAGGGGGACCTGACTCGACCTAGGTTTTTTGAGGGGTATCAGGTGATGATAAGGGTTATTGTCGGGATGCAGTGATCAATGATCAGTGATCGGTGATGCAGGTAGACGAGGGGGGTTGATCGAGGTCGAGTAGGAGAAGGGACGGAGGGAGAGGTGGTGGATGGACTTTCAATCGTGCTCGGTTTCCATGACTACTACTCTAGCAAACCTCCGGGTTTACCTCGCCTTGAGCCTCGTGTTGAGAGATGACCAGTCGTCTTCGTCTTCGGGCAGGAGGACGATCAAACTAGATGAAGGAAGTGTTCAACGAAATTCCCCCGTTTCAAAGTCATCGGGGAGAAAACAAGGGGCAAGGTAGCGAGAAGAGAGAAGAGAGAAGGGAGAAGGGAGCGGGCGAGCAGAGCAGGAGTCGGGGGGGTTGATTTTGATGGATCATAGATCTTTTTTCGTTACGCAGTGGGGACGGACGGGATGATGATGATCGTGCGATGATGATGGGATCATGGCGGGAGAGTGGAAAAAGGTATATAAGGAAGGGATGTTTTGCTTGATCTTGGTTCGGACTTGCGTTCATGCGATCACCACCCGTTTGATAACAATACCATCTCAAGTATCTTGAACGATCTACGACCCCGACGACACCCCTTTCCATCGTTATTACGACCCGACCTAAAGCTTGTTATAATCTTCCGAACGAAACCACGCGAACGAGATTATACTTCCGATCGATAACTCCGATCCCGACTGATTCGTATCGAAATCCAAGGAAGGGGGAATCATAATTGAAAGACCGAGATACCGAGCGACCGAGGCACACGACTGGCGCGACTGGCGATTGATCTGCGACATCCTTTGTGAGTATCCGTCGTTCTTGGACACAGCTTTCCCTGCTCGATCGGAAATCGGGCATACGGGAGGTCAGGACCGGCCGGACCGAGTTGGAACCGCGATGAGATGGTTTCAGTTCGCGCGCTGATATGCGGGATCATTCGTCACTTGTCACTTGTAGCTGCTCGTAGGCCTCGGAGGGGACGAGGACCATCGATAACCGTGTGAGTCCTAGACATCTGCTCGATGGAAAGCTGTGTAGAAGATCATGGCTTGCGAGTGAGCGAGTGAACGGTCGGGTGGGTGGTAACTAACCCTGAATTGATGGATCGACAGTACCATCTGAATCAGAATCCGAGCGACGCGAGGTAGATCAGCGGTCCGTGCACCTGAAACGCGTTCTGTAACACGGGGAGGGATAGCGCAAATCCTGTATTTCTAGAGTGAACACAGCCTTGGAATAGAAGGAAAGAAGGAGAAGGAGAGATCGAGATCGAGCGAGCGAGCGGAGAATAAGGATGATGGATCTCTGTGATGTGTGAGTCATCAGTCTCGCCCTGTGCACTCTGCGCTCTGCACGACTCGTTCGATATCGTTTCTTTCCTCTTTCGTCGTTCGCACTCTGCGACTTGGCGACTTGCTGCTGAGCGATCTGATACATAAACACTCGAACCTTATCTCCGAAATGCTGACCGCTGCTGCTGCTGCTCACTCTCGTCTTGCTACTGAACATCGACATCGACAACCACAACACGTCATCAATATCACAATCCACCCTGGACATTCCACATTCTCACCATACGAACCACCCAACACACAACTCTACTCCCAATCCATTCCCACCTCATTCGTGACCGTAACCCCTTCTCCGCCTTCCCATACCGAACCCCTCCCCGCTTTCCCTCTCCCACCTTCATCCGCTGACCCCCTCGTCGAACCCCTAATCAAACCGATGCCTTCCGACTTTGCATTCTTCCCATCCCCCTATGTGAAATCCTACCTCCAACTCCCTGACCTCGCTGCCGAGCACTCCAGACAAGTTTCCCTACATTACGCTCTGAAACACCTATCGGCTCATACCGGGGTAGACGTCTGGGGCAGGATCAAGGGTCATCTGGCTACCGTACATGCCGAGGGGAGACGATCCAGTGTGCTCGATCTGGGTTGTGGAACCGGAATATTCTCTTACGAGCTTGGGATGGAGGAAGAGTAGGTTCTGAACTTTGAAGGGGAGAATCCCGATTGCTGATCTTTTTCCTCGACGATTCGATCTTCAGGTACGCGGACGTGATCGGCGTAGAGTGAGTCCCCACGAACCCACCTTCCCGACCTCTCACATCCATCCTCACCCATTTTAAATCATCAGCATCGACCTGACTCAAGTCGGATCCAGCGTAGAATCAGAAACACCTTATAACAACGTCGATTTCACCCCCCTGGACATAACCCAGCCATTACCCTACGCCTCGGCTTCCTTCGACTGCGTCCATATTCGGAACCTAGCTCCGTTCGTCCCGCAGTACCTGCAGCTCGTGGAGAGATGTGCGAGGATACTTCGACCAGGTGGGTTGTTGGTCGTCACCGAGTTGGAACACTTTTATGTAGGTCCCGCCCGGTTCATCGCTCCGAGGGAAAGAGGCGGTGTACTTAGTGATGATATTCGGGACAGCACTCTGCCGCTCCAGGATACGTACCGGCAGCTTGTTTAAGAACATGGCAGACCGCACTGAGGTGAGGGTTCGAAGTGCAATACCAGTCGAATCATTTCAACTGACGAGTATCTGGGATTGATCTTCAGAGAGGCACTTCGAGGACGTTCAGGTACGATCGTCAACATCGAATCGCACTTACACCCTCCCATTGATCCTTCTCGTTACTCCCAGTTGACCCTGATGTCCCATCACGATTACGCCTGATAGTCTCGAACAGTGGGGTTTTGTAAGTCCGAACCCTGTGCCTGGCGAGTGTATTATCTGCTTGACCGTGATTTCCCCACAACGATGATTAGCGAGTCGGACATGATGGTGGAGGAACTTGGGATACCGACCGGAGGAGCTCATGTAGCAGCCGGTATGTCCATCGGATTGCGGAGCGAGGCGCTATGCAGGGTTAAAGACTTCTTGTCCCCCCCCCCTCCCCCCTTAGACCACTTTGATCCGGATATGATCGCGGCGTCCTTTGAAACGCTACAGCCCATCTTGTTGGAACATGGTTACGGGAAGGACGATATAGATCAACTCAACAGCGACTGTGTCGTCGAGGTGAGTTCGCAACGCGGACCAGTGGTGTATCCCAGACCCGGCAAATCTGATCCATCTCGTTCGATAGCTTACCGAAGTCGATAATCGATATTTCCAACGGTCCACGACCATATGCGCAACGAAATTACGATACTAGATAAATGTGACCGACCTAATGCTTATGCTCGACAACCTGACGGGATCAGCCAGCGATGATGGGCGGTCCGTGACCGTCCGAGGCTTCCTTATGTACTTGATTACCTACGGAAATCGTAATGACAGATTGTAGCCCACCAAACAGACACGAACCCCAATGATACGCCTTTCCCAACTCTCTCTCTCTCTCTCTCTCTCTCTCTCTCTCTCTCTCTCTCTCTCTCTCTCTCTCTCTCTCTCTCTCTCTCTCTCTCTCTCTCTCTCTCTCTCTCT